>JAIUJO010003688.1:2500-12500 GCA_023846275.1 Vanilla planifolia | reverse complement strand
AGAAGAGGAGAAGCAGAAGAAGAAGGAAGAAGAAGAAGAAGAAGAAGAAGGAGAAGAAGGACAAGGTGATGGAGAAGAAGACAAAAAAGATGAAGAAGAAGATGAAGAAGAAGTTGGAGAAGTAGAAGAAGGAGAAGATGGGAAAAGAAGAAAAAGAAGAACAAGAACGAAAAGAAGAAGAAGAAGAAGGAGGAGGAGGAGGAGAAGAAGAAGAAGAAGAAGAAGAAGAAGAAGAAGAAGAAAGAGAAGATGGAGTAGAAGAAGAAGAAGAAGAGGGATAAGGAGAAGAAGAAGAAGAAGAAGAAGAAGAAAAAGGGCAAGAAGAAGAAGGAGAACAAGAAGAAGAAGAAGAAGTACAAGAAGAAGATGGAGAAGAAGAAGAAGGAGAAGAAGAAGAAAAAGGAGAAGAAGAAGAAGGAGAAGAAGAAGAAAAAGGAGAAGAGGAAGATGGAGAAGGAGAGGAAGAAGAATAAGAAGAAGGAGAAGAAGAAGAAGAAGAAGAAGAAGAAAAAGAAGAAGGAGAAGGAGAAGAAGAAGAAGAAGAAGACGAAGAAAGAGAGAAGACGAAGAAGAGAAAGGAGAAGAAGTAGAATAAGTAGAAGAAGAAGAGAGGAAGAAGAAGAAGAAGAAGAAGAAGGAGAAGAAGAAGGAGAAGAAGAAAAAGAAGCAGTAGCAGGAGAAGGAGAAGAAGGAGAAGAAAAAGAAGAAGGAGAAGAAGATGAGGAAGAAGGAGAAGGAGAAAAAGAAGAAGAAGAAGGAGAAGAGGGAGAAGGAGAAGGAATAGAGGAAGATGAAGAAGAAGAAGAGAAGGAGAAGAAGAAGGAGAAGAAGATGAACAAGAAGAAGTAGGAGAAGAAGAAGGAGAAGAAGGAGAAGGGGAAGAAGAAGATGATGGAGAAGAAGGAGAAAAAGAAGAAGGAGAAGATGGAGGAGAAGAATAAGAAGGAGAAGAAATAGAAGGAGAAAAAAGAAGAATAAGAGGAAGAAGTAGAAGGAGAAGAAGATAAATTAGAAGAAGTAAATGAAGGAGTAGAAGAAGAAGAAGAAGAAGAAGAAGAAGAAGTAGAGGAAGAAGGAGAAGGAGCAGAAGAAGAAGAAGTACAAAGAAGAAGGAGGAGGAGAAAGAAGAAGACGAAGAAGAAGGTGAAGTAGAAGGAGGAGAAGGAGGAGAAGAAGAAGAAGAAGAAGAAGAAGAAGACGAAGATGATGAAGAAGGAGAAGAAGAAAAAGGAGAAGAAGAAGTAGAAGATTGAGTAAATGAAGAAGAAGAAGAAGAATAAGTGGGATAAGTAGAAGAAGAAGTAGAATGAGAAGAAGGAGAAGAATGAGAAGAAGGAGAAGAAGGAGAAGAAAAAGAAGAAGATGGAGAAGAGGAAGAAGAAGAAGATGAAGAAGAAGAAGAAGAAGAGGAAGGAGATGAAGAAGATGATGTAGAAAAATAAGGAGAAGAAGAAGGAGGAGAAGGATAAGAAGAAGAAGAAGGTGAAGAAGAAGAAGTAGAACAAGGAGAAGAAGAAGGAGAAGAATAAGAAAGACAAAGAAGAAGAAGAAGAAGAAGAAGAAGCAGAAGAAGAAGAAGAAGAAGAAGAAGAAGAAGAAGAAGAAGAAGAAAAAGAAGAAGAATAAGAAGAATGAGAAGAAGAAGAGAAGAAGAAGAAGAAGAAGGGGAAGAAGAAGAAGAAGAATAAGAAGAAGTAGGAGAAAGAAAAAGTAGCAGAAGAAGAAGAAGAAGAAGGAGAAGAAGAAGGAGAAGGAGAAGAAAAAGAGGGAGAAGGGGAAGAAGAAGAAGAAGATAAAGAAAGAAGAAGAAGAAGAAGGAGTAGAAGAAGGAGGAAAAGAAGATGAAGGAGGAGAATAAGATGGAGAAGAAGAAAGAGGAGGAGGAGGAGAAGAAGAAGAAGAAGGAGAAGGAGTAGTAGTAGTAGTAGAGAGAAGAAGAAGAAGAAGGAGAAGAAGAAGAAGAAAAAGGAGAAGGAGGAGGAGGAGGAGATGAAGAAGAAGGAGAAGGAGTAGAAGAAGAAAAAGATGAAGGAGGAGGAGAATAAGGAAGTAGGAGAAGAAGAAAGAGAAGAAGAAGGACAAGAAGAAGAAGAAGAAAAGGAAGAAGGAGATAAAACAAGAAGGAGAAGAAGAAGGAGAAGAAGGAGAAGAAGAAGAAGAAGAAGAAGAAGATGGAGAAGAAGAAGAAGAAGAAGAAAAAGAAGAAGAAACAAGGAGAAGAAGAAGAAGAAGAAGAAGAAGAAGGTGGAGAAGAATAAGAAGAAGGAGAAGAATAAGATGGAGAAGAAGAAGAAGAAGAAGGAGAAGGAGAATAAGAACAAGAAGTAGGAGAAGAAGAATAAGAAGAAGAAGAAAGAAGAAGGATTAGAAGAAGTAGAAGAAGAAGGAGAAGTGGGGAAGAAGAAGAAGAAAAAGGAGACGAAGAAAAAGAAGATGGAAAAGAAGAAAAAGAAGAAGGAAAGAAGGAGGAGGAGGAGGAGGATGACAAGAAGGAGAAGAAGAATAAGAAAATAAAGAAGAAGAAGAAGAAGGAGAGAAGAAGAAAAAGAAGAAGAAGGTGAAGAAGAAGAAGAAGAAGAAGAGGAGGAAGGAAAAGAAGGAGAAGAAGAAGAAGGAAAAACAGGAAGAAGAAGAGAGAAAGAAGAAGAAGAAGACAGAGAAGAAGAAGGAGAAGAAGAAGAAGAAAAAGGAGAAGAGGAAGAAGAAGGAGAAGAGAAGGAGATGAAGAAGAAGAAGAAGAAGAAGAGGAGGACGGAAAAGAAGGAGAAGAAGAAGGAAAACAGGAAGAAGAAGAGGAAGAAGAAGACGGAGAAGAAGAAGGAAAAGAAGAAGAAGAAAAAAGAAGAAGAGGAAGAAGAAGACGGAGAAGAAGAAGGAGAAGAAGAAGAATAAGAAAAAGAAGAGGAAGAAGAAGAAGAAGAAGGACGAGAAGTAGAAGAAGAAGATGCAGAAGAAGGAGAAGTATAAGAAGAAGGAGAAGAAGACCATCTCCTTCTTCTTCATCTTCTTCTCCTTCTTGTTTTTCCTCCTTCTTTTTTTCTTCTTCTTCTTTCTCCTTCTTCTTCTCTTTCTTCTTCTCCTACTTCTTTCTACTTCTGCTGCTTCTTCTACTCCTTGTTTTTCTCCTTCTTCTTTTTCTTCTTCTTTTTGTTCTCCTTCTTCTTCTCTTTCTTCTTCTCCTACTTCTTATTCTCCTCCTTCATCTTTTTCTTCTTCTTCTCCTTCCTCTTCCCTTACTCAATCTTCTACTTCTTCTTCTCTTTTTTCTTCTTCTCCTTCTTCGTCTTCTTCTTCTTCTTCTTCTTTTACTCCATCTTCTACTTCTTCTTCTCCTTCTTCTTCTCCTTCTTCTTCTTCTACTTCTTCTTCTCCTTCCTCTTCTTCTTCTTCTTCTTCTCCTTCTTCTCCTTCTTATTCTCCTTCTTCTTCATCTTCTTATACATCTTCTTCTTCTCCATCTTCTTCTTCTTCTTCTCCTTCTTCTTCTCCATCTTCTTCTTCCACTTCTTCTTCTTCTTTTTCTTCTTCTTCTCCTTCTTCTTCTCCATCTTCTTCGTCCTCTTCTTCTTCCTATTTTCCTTCTTCTTCTTCTCCTTCTTTTCCTTCCTCCTCTTCTTCTTATTCTTCTTTTTCTTCTACTTCTTCTTTTTCATCTTCTTCTCCTTCTTCTACTTCTTCTTCTTTAAGCAACATATCAATTCAAAAAAGAATAATAGAAGTGCTACATTTATTCAGATTGTTGATCACATTTCAATTAATAGAAAAGTTTCTTATTTGGAACATTTGGGGGTGTTTAATGTTAAATCAATGGCCCACCTTAAGCATATGGTCACATCACAACAAATAGCATTATTCGTTTTGCTAAAGCCAATGGATCAGACAAACAAACTACAAATGTTGGCTTCTATGCTCGATTTTTGCATTATGTAATGACAAGATTTAATGTGACAAAGTTTAAGAAGAGGACCAATTTTTGCACTTCCATATAAGGGATCAAGGAAGTTAAGTTACAATTTTGTTCTTCTTTTATATGCTAAATGCACTAGAGCTCAAAGGAAAGAACTATGAAATCAACTAATTTAGACTAGTGCTAACATAAAAAATCCTTGGTTAGTTGGGGTAGATTTCAATGTCATAGCTTTAGTGAATGAACACAAAGGTTACTCAATCCCATCCATAGAAGGCACACATTGTTTCATAGTTTGTATAGTTGATTGTAATATAAATGATCGTCCATTCATGTGCTCTCCTTACACTTTGGTTGGTAGAAGAAAAGACCATTGGGTATGGAAATGATTTGACAAACTTTTAGCTAATAAGGAATGGATTGACTCTAAGTCAAATGCAAGGGTCCACCTTGGGAAAATAGGTTTGGACCACTCTCCTCTTCTTTTACAACAACATAAGGAGCAACATCAGGTTGTAAATAATTTAAGTTTCAAAACATGTGAATCTTACATCATAAATTTTACTAAGTTTGTCAAACAAATTCTGCCATCTCTACTCATCAATCAGGAATGAAGCTTTAGTATTCAAGTTGAAAAGATTGAAGGATTATCCAAACAGTGGAACCATATCACCTTTGGTGACATCTTCAAAGCAATAAAGCAAGCTAAACTAATAGTGAAGGAATTTGAATAAAGATTTCAAAAGCATTGCTTAGAAGAAGATTGAGTTAAGCTCAATCAAACTAACTAGCAATTATTTGAGAAAATCTATAATGAAGAAACTTATTTTCATCAAAAAGCTAGAGCAAAATGGTTAAAAGAAAGAGATCAAAACACCAAATTTTTTCATAACTTAATAAAAGAAAAAAGATCAAGATTTAGAATAACTAAAATTGTATACCACAATGGTTCCACATTATCATAATACGAGCAAATACAAAAAGAAGTAGTGGAGTTTTTCCATTCCTTACTCTCTAAAAAAGAAATAATGAGAAATGATGAAGGCTAAAATAAATCCCATATATAATTTTAGAAGCAGCAAATAATTATCTATTAATTGAAATAGATGTAGAAGTTAAGCAAGTGATATTCCAACTTAACAAGGATAGTGCACTAGGTTTAGATGGTTTAAATGGCATATTCTTCACCAAATGTTGGGAAATTATAACAAAAATTCCAATGGAGATAGCTCAAGAGTTTTTTGCAAACAATCCAAATCTTAAAGGCCTAATAAGTGCAAATCTAGTCCTTATACCCAAAATGTAGCAACCCAATAGATTTTCAAGAATTCGACCCAATAACTGTGTAATTTGTTGGCCAATTCCTTTGAAAACCTCTAGCAAATAGATTATAGTTAATCCTTCTAATAATCATCTCTCCAAAATATTCAACCTTAATTAAATGAAAAAGAAATTTTAAATAATATTTTAATTTCTCAAGTGTTGATGAAGTCAATTAATAAAAATAGGGGTTAAAATTATATAATCAAACTAAGCATCAAGAATGCCTTTGATAGTGTCTCCTGAGAATTTCTAATAAAGTTCATGGTATGATTTCCATTCTCCCACAAGTTCACTAGTTTTGATTATAATAAATGTTTCTCCTAATGACTTCTTTCAACTATCAAGAATCCTGCTACAAGATAATATAATTTCTCTAATGCTATTTCTTATTGCCATGGAAGCCTTTAATGGATCTTTCAAAAATATTTTTTAATGGAAAAGAAATAACGGAATATGCAACCAACTAAGGCTGCCTATTGATAACACATATTAAATATACACATGACAATATTATATTTAGTAGGAGAGATTAATATCAATCAAAGAAACTCACATCTTCTTTGACAAATTAAAGCAATCAACAAGTCTGTAGTTAAACCCACAAAAATCAAAATTCTATAAAACAAGCAATATGAAATATTGTATATTGATAGTATTGCCAAGGTTTAGGCATTAAGATAGTTTCATGCCTGTCACAATCTGAGATGCATAATTTTTAATGGTAAAAAGAAATCTAGATACTTTCACCAACTTAGTGAAAAGTATAAAATAAAGTAATAAGATGAAATAAAAACCTTTTATCAATAAGAAGAAGGAGAAGGATAAGAAGAAGGAGAAGAATAAGAAAAGGAAGAAGCAGAAGAAGAAGAAGAAGAAGGAGAAGAAGAAAAAGAAGAAAAATTAGAAGAAGAAGAAGAAGAGGAGAAGATGGAGAAGGAGAAGAATAAGAAGAGGAAGGAGAAGAAGATGAAGGTGGAGAAGAAGAAGAAGAAGAAGAAGCAGTAGAAGAGGAAGAAGGAGAAGAAGAAGAAGAAGGAGAATAAGAAGAAGAAGAGGAAGGAGTAAGAAGAAGAAGAAGTAGATGGAGTAGAAGAAGAAGAAGAAGAAGAAGAAGAAGAAGATAATGATGTAGGAGGAGAAGAAGAAGGAGAACAAGAAGAAGAAGAAGGAGAAGGAGTAGAAGAAAGAGAAGATGGAGGAGTAGAAGAAAGAGAAGAAGGAGAAGAAGAAGAAGAAGAAGATCCAGGAGAAGAAGAAGGAGAAGGAGGAGGAGAAGAAGAAGAGAAAAAACGAGATGAAGAAGAAGAAGATGAAGAGAAAGAAGGAGAAGAAGAAGGAGGAGGAGGAGGAGGACAAGAAGAAGAAGAAGAGAAGGAGGAGTAGAAGAAGAATAAGGAGAAGAAGAATAAGAAGGAGAAGAAGAAGAGGAAGAAGAAGAAGAAGAAGAAGAAGTAGAAGAAGAAGAAGAAGAAGGAGAAGAAGAAGGAGAACAAGAAGAAGAGGAAGAGAAAGTAGAAGAAGAAGAAGAAGGAGAAGGAGAAGAAGAAGAAGAAGAAGAAGGAGAAGAAGAACAAGAAGAAGAAAAAGAAGGAGGAGGAGGAGAAGAAGAAGAAGGAGAACAAGGAGTAGAAGAAGGAGAAGGAGAAGAAGGAGAAGAAGAAGGAGAAGGAGAAGGAGAAGAAGGAGGAGAAGAAGAAGAAGAAGAGGAAGGAGAAGAAGGAGGAGTAGAAGAAGAAGAGGAAGAAGAAGAAAAAGGAGAAGGAGAAGAAGAAGACGAAGGAGAAGAAGAAGAATAAGAAGAAGAAGAAGTCGAAGTAAAAGAAGAAGAAGAAGAAGATGAAGAAGAAGAAGAAAAAGAAGGAGAAGAAGAAGGAGAACAAGAAGGAGAAGAAGAAGAAGGAGAAGAAGAAGAAGAAAAAGAAGAAGGAGGAGGAAGAGGAGGAGGAGAAGAAGAAGAAGGAGTAGGAAGAGAACAAGAAGAAGAAGAAGATGAGGAAGAAGAAGAAGAAGAAGTAAAAGAAGAAGAAAAAGAAGAAGAAGAAAAGAAGAAGAAGAAGGAGAAGAAGAACAAGAAGAAGTAGAAGTAGAAGAAAAAGAAGAAAAAGAAGAAAGAGAGGAAGAACGAGAAGAGGATGAAGAAGAAGAAGAAGGAGAAGAAGAAGAAGAAAAAGAAGAAGGAGAAGAAGAAAAAGGAGGAGAAGAAGGGGAAGAAGAAGAGGAAGAAGAAGGAGAAGAAGAAGAAGTAGAAGTTGAAGAAGAAGTAGAGGGAGTGGAAGTAGAAGAAGAAAAAGAAGTAGAAGAAGAAGAAGAAAAAGAAGAAGACGAAGAAGAAGAAGAAGAAGAAGAAAAGAAAAAGGAGAAGAAGAAGAAGAAGAAGAAGAAGGAGAAGAAGAAGAAGCAAAACAAGGAGAAGAAGAAGGAGAAGAAGAAGAAGATGAAGAAGAAGGTGAGAGGAGGGAGAAGGAGAAGAAGAAGAAGAAAAGACAAAAGAAGAAAAAAGAAAGAGAAGAAGAGAAAGAAGGAGAAGAAGATGAAGAAGGAGAATAAGAAAAGGAAGGAGAAGAAGGAGAAGAAGAAGAAGAAGAAGAAGGAAGAGGAGAAGAAGAAGAAGAAGAATAAGAAGAGGAGTAGGAGGAGGAGGAGGAGAAGAAGAAGAAGAAGAAAAAGGAAGAAGAAGAAGAAGAAGGAGAAGGAGAAGAAGAAGGAGAAGAAGAAGAAGGAGGAGAAGAAGAAGAAAGAGAAGGAGAAGATGGAGAAAGAGGACGAGAAGAAGAAGAAGAAGAAGATGGAGAAGAAGAAGAAGAAGGAGAAGAAGAAGGGAGAAGAAGAAGGGGAAGGAGAAGAAGAAGAAGGAGGAGAAGAAGAAGAAGACAGAGAAGAAGAAGAATAAGAAGAAGAATAAGAAATAAGAAGAAGAAGAAGAGGAAGAAGAAGAAGAATAAGAAGAAAGAGATCAACAAAAAGAAGGAGAAGGCGAAGAAGAAGAAGAAGAAGAAGAAGAAAAAGAAGAAGGAAAAGAAGATGAAGAAGAAGAAGAAGAGAAGAAGAAGAACAAGAAGGAGAAGAAGGAAAAGGAGAAGAAGAAGAAGAAGAAGAAGAAGAAGAAGAAGAAGAGGAGGAGGAGAAAAAGAAGTACAAGAAAAAGAAGGAGGAGAAGAAGAAGAAGTAGAAGAAGAAGAAAGAGAAGAAGAAGAACAAAAAGAAGAAGAAGGAGAAGAAGGAGAAGAAAGAGAAGAAGTAGAAGAAGGAGAAGAAGAAGAGGAAGGAGAAGAAGAAGAAGAAGAAAAATAAGAAGAAGAAGAAGAAGGAGAATAAGAAGAAGAAGAAGATGGAGGAGGAGGAGGAGAAGAAGAAGAAGAAGAAGAAGAAGAAGAAGAAGAAGGAGAATAAGGAGGAGGAGAAGAACGAGATGCAGAAGAAAAAGAAGAAGAAGAAGAACAAGGAGAAGGAGGAGGAGGAGAAGAAGAAGATGGAGAAGAAGAAGAAGAAGAAGTAGAAGAAGAGGAAGAAGAAGGAGAAGAAGAGGGAGAATGTGGAGGAGTAGCAGAAGAAGAAGGAGAAGAGGAGGAGGAGAGGAGGAGGAGGAGGAGGAAGAGGAAAAAAGAAGAAGAAGAAGAAGTAGAAGAAGAAGGAGATGAAGGAGGAGAAGAAAGAAGGACAAGGTGATAAAGAAGAAGAAGGAGAAGAAGAAGAAGGAGGAGGAGAAGAAGAAGAATAAGAAGAAGATGAAGGAGGAGGAGGAGGAGGGGAAGATAGAAGAAGAAGAAGGAGGACGAGGAGAAAGAAGAAGAAGAAGAAGAAGAAGAAGAAGAAGAAGAAGAAGAAGAAAAAGAAGGAAAGGAAGAAGAAGAAATAGAAGGAGAAGGAGAAGAAGAAGAAGGAGAATAAGAAGAAGGAGAAGGAGAAGAAGAAGAAGAACAGGAAGAATCGGAAGAAGAAGAATAAGAAGAAGAAGAAGAAGGAGAAGTAGAAGAAGAAGAAGAAGAAGAAGGAGATGGAGAAGGAGAAGAAGAAGAAGAAGAAGAAGGAGAAGAAGAAGTAGGAGAAGAAGGAGAAGTAGAAGAAGAAGAAGAAGGTGGAGAAGAAGAAGAAGCAGTAGAAGAAGGAAAAGAAGAAGAATAGAAGAAAGAGAAGAAGAAGAAGGAAAAGAAGGAGAAGAAGAAGATGAAGAAGAGGAAGAAGAAGAAGAATATGAGGAAGAAGAAGGAGATGAAGAAAAAGAAGAAGAGAAAAAAGGAGAAGAAGAAAAAGAAGAAGGAGAAGAAGAAGAAGGACAAGAAGAAGGGGAAGAAGAAAAAGAAGAAGAAGGAAAAGGAGAAGAAGAAGAAGAAGTAGAAGAGGAAGAAGAAGAAGAAGGACAAATGGAAGAAGGAGAAGAAGGAGAAGAAGAAGTACAAGAAGAATAAGAAGGAGAAGGATAAGAAGAGAGAGAAGAAGAAGAAGAAAAAGATGAAGCAGAAGAAGAAGAAGAAGACGAAGAAGAAGACGAAGAAGAAGAGGAAGAGGAAGAAGGAGAAAGAGAAGAAGAAGAAAAAAGAAGAAGTAGAAGAAGAAGAAGAAGATGGAGACGAAGAAGAAGAAGTAGAAGGAGAAGAAGAAGAAGGAGATGGAGAAGAAGGAGAAGAAGAAGGAGGAGGAGAAGTAGAGGAAGAAGAAGAAAAAAAAAGGAGAAGAAGAAGAAGAAATGGAAAAAGAAGAAGGTGGAGAAGAAGGAGGAGAAGTAGAAGAGGAAGATGTAGAAAAAGGAGAAGGAGGAGAAGAAGAAGAAGA
>JAIUJO010001206.1:27500-32500 GCA_023846275.1 Vanilla planifolia | reverse complement strand
TTTGTTCTTCTTCTTCTTCTTCTTCTTCCTCTTCTTCTTCTTCTTCCTCTTCTTACTCCACTTTTTTTCTTGTTATTCTTCTTCTTCCTCTTCTTCCTCTTCTTCTTCATCGTCTTCTTCTTCTTCTTCGTCTTTTTGTTCTTTTTCTTCATCATCATCATAATCATCATCATCATCTTCTTCTTCTTCTTTTCCTTCTTCTTCTCCTTCTTCTTCTTCCTCTTCTTCTTCTTCTTCATATACTTCTTCCTCTACTTCATTTCTTCTTCTTCTTCCTCTTCTTCTTGTTTTTCTTCTTCTTCGTCTTCTCCTTCTTCTCCTTCTTCTTCTTCTTCTTCTACTTCTACTTCTTTTTGTTCTTTCTTTTTCTTTTTCTACTTCTCATTTTTGTTCTTCTTCTTTTTCTTCATCTTTTGCTACTTCTTCTTCATCTTTTTCTTCCTCTTCCTCTTCTTCTTCTTCCTACCCTTCTTCCTCCTAATTTTATTCCTCCTCCTGCTCTTCTACTTTTTCTTCTTCTTCTTCTTCTTCTTCCACTCTTTTTTCTTTATCTTCTTCTTATTCTTCTTCTTTCTCTTCTTCCATCTCCTCCCCTTCTTCTTCTACATCTTCTACGTCTTCTTCTTCATCATAATCATCATCTACTTCTTCTTCTTCCTCCTCCTCCTCTTGTTCTTCTTCCTCTTCTTCTACATCTTCTTCCACATCCTCCACTTCTGCTTCTCCTCTTCTTCTTCTTCCTTCTTCTTCCCCTTCCACTTCTTCATCTTCTTCTTCCTCCTCCGCCTCTTCTTCCTCTTGTTCTTCTTTAATTACTGCTACTTCCTCTTCTTCTTCTTCTTCTTTTCTTCTTCATCTTCTTCTTCTTCTTCTCTACTTTTCTTCCTCTTATTCGTCTTCTTGCTCTGCTTCGACATCATCTACTACTTCTTCTTTTCTCCTTTTTCTTTTTCTTTCTCTTATTCTTCTTCTACTTCTTCTTCTTATTCCTCTTCTACATCTTTTTCACCTTCTTCTTCTTCTACCTTTTCTTCTTCTTCTTCTTCCTCTTGCTCTTCTTCTTCCTCTTCTTCTTCTGCTTCTTCCACCACTTCTTCGTCCTCTACATCTTATTCGTCTTCTTCCACTTCTTACTCTTCTTCTTCTTCTTTGTCGTCGTCGTCTTCTTCTTCTTCTTCTATTTCTTCTTCTTCTTCTTCTTCTCCTTCTCTTTCATTTTCTTCTTCTTCTTCTTCTTCTTCTTTTTCTTCTTCATCTTTTGCTTCTTCTTCTTTTTCATCTTCTTCTTCTTCTTCCTCTTCTTCTTCTTCTTCTTCTTCTTCTTCTCCCTTTTTTTCTTTTACTTCTACTACTTCTTCATCATCTTCTTCTTCTACTTTTTCATCTTCTTCTTCTTATTCTTCTTCCTCATCTTCTTCTTCTTATTCTTCTTCTTCTTCTTCTTCTTCCTCTTCTGCTTCTTCTTATTCTTTCTCGTCTTCCTATTCCTTTTCTACTTCCTCTTCTTCTTCCTGCTACTACTGTTCTTCTTCTTCTTCTCCTCCTTCTTTTTCTTCTTCTTCTTCTTCTCTGTGTTCTTCTTCTTCTACTTCTTCTCCTTCTTCTTCATCTTCTTCTTCTTCTTCTTTTGCTTCTTTTTAATCTTCTTCTTCTTCTTCTTCTTTTGCTTCTTCTTGTTCCTCTTCTTCTTCTTCCTCCTCTTCATCTTCCACTTCTTCCTTCTCTTCTTCTTCCTCTTCTTCTTCGCCTTCTTCTTCAACTTCTTCTTCATCTTCTTCATCTTGTTCTCCTTCTTCTTCTTCTTCTTCTATTTATTCTTCTTCTTCTTCTTTTTCCTCTTTTTCTCCTTCTTCTTCTCCTTCTCCTTCTTCTTCTTCTCATTCTTCTCCTTCTTCTTCTTCCTATTCTTCTTCTTCTTCCTTTTCTTCTTCCTATTACACCTGTACTTCTTCTATCTCTTCTTCTTTTTCTTCTTCTTCTTCTTCTCCATGATCTTCTTCTTCTACTTCTTCTCCTTCTTCTTCTTATTCTTCTACTGCTACTACTTCTTCTTCTCCTTCTTCTTCTTCCCCGTCTTCCACCTCTTCTTCTTCTTCTTCTTCTTCCTCCGCTTCTTTTTCTTCTTCTTCTTCTTCTTCATCTCCTTCTCCTTCTTCTTCCTCTTCTTCTTCCTCTGTTTCTAATTCTTCTTCTTCTTCTTCTTCCACTTCTTCTACTTCTTCTTCTTCTTCTTCATCTTTTTCTTCCTCTTCTCCTTCTTCATCTTACTCTTTCTCTTCTTCCTTTTTATCTCATTCTTTCTCTTCTTACTCTTATTTTCTTCTTCTTCTTCTTCTTCTTCTCTTCTTCTTCTGTTTCCTCTTCTTCTTCCACCTTTTGTTCCTCTTCCCTCTCCTCAACCTTTTCCTCCTCCTCCTCCTCCTGCTACTTTTCTACTTCTTCCTCTTCTTCTTCTTTTTCTTCTTCTTCTTTCTCTTCTTCCTTTCCCACTTCCTCCTATTCTTCTTCTTTTTCTCCTCCTTATTATTCCTTTTCTTCTTCTTCTTCTTCTCCTACTACTTCTTCTTCTTCTTCTTCCTCTTCTTCTTCTTCTTTGTCTTCTTCTTCTACTCCTCTACCTCATTCTTCTTCTTCTTCTACTTCTTCTTCTCCTTTTTCTTCATCTTCTTATTCTTCTTCTTCTTCTTCTTCTTCCACCTCTTCCTCTTTTTCTTCTTCTTTTTCTCCTTCTTCTTCTTCTTCATCATCATCATCATCTTCTTCTTCTTCTTCTTCTTCTAGTTTTCTTCTTCCCCTTCTTCTTCTTCTACTTCTTCTCCTTCTTCTTACTCTTCTTCTTCTTCTTCTTCTTCTTTGTCTTCTTCTTCTTGTTGTTGTTCTTCTTCTTCTTTGCCTTCTTCTTCTCCTTCTACTTCTTCTTCTTGTTCTTCTTCCTCTTCTTTTTCATCTTTTTCTTCTTTGTCTTCATCTTCCTCTTCTTCTTATTCTTCTTTGTCCTCTTCTTCCTCTTCTTCTTCCACTTCATCTTCTAATTCTTCTTTTAATTCGTCTTCTTCTTCTTCTTTTATTTCTTCTTCTACTTCTCCTTTTACTGATTCCTCTTTTCCTTCTTCTTCTTCTTTTTTTCTTCTTCTTCTTCTTCTTCTTACTCCACTTTTCTTCTTCTTCTTCTTCTTCCTCTTCCTCTTCCTCTTCCTCTTCTTATTCTTCCTCTTCTTCGTTTTCTCCTTCTTCTTCTTCTTCTCATCCTTCTCCTTCTTCTTCTTCTTCTTCTTCTCCTTCCACTACCTCTTCTTCTTCTTCTTCTTCTTCTACTTCTCCTTCTTCTTCTTCTTCTACTTCTTCCTTTACAACTACTTCTTCTTCTCCTTTTTCTTCTTGTTCTTTTACTTCTCCTTTTTCTTATTCTTCTTCTTCTTCTTCATCTTCTACTTCTTCTCTTCTTCTTCTTCTTCTTATTTTTCTTCGTATTCCTCTTCTTCATCCTTATTTTATTCCTCTTCTTCTTCTTCTTCTCATTCCCCTTCCTCTTCTTCTTCCTCTTACTCTGCTACTGCCTCCAACTCTTCTTCTTTGCCCTCCTCATCTTTTTCCTCCTCCTCCTCCTCCTCTTCTTCTTCATCATCTTCTTCTTCTTCCTCTTCTTCCTCTCCCACTTCGTCCTATTATTCTTCTTCTTTTCTTCCTCATCTTCCTCCTTCTTCTTCTTCTTCTTCTTCTGCTTCTACTTCTTCTTCTCCTCTTTCTTCTTCTCCTTCTTCTTCTCCTCCTTCACCTTCTTCTTCATCTTCTTGTTCTTGTTCTTCTACTTCTTCTTCCTTCCTTTTCCTTTGTCTTCTTATTCTTCTTCTTCCTCTTCTTCAACCACCTTCGCTTCCTAATCTACTTTTTCACCTTCTTCTTCATTATCATCTTCTTCAACTTCTTCTTCTTCTTCTTCTTCTCCTTCCTCCTCTTCTTCCTCGTCTTCTTCTTCTACATCTTCTTCGACATCTTCCTCTTCTGCTTCTTCCTATTCTTCTTCTTCTTGCTTCTTCTTCCTCTTCCCCATCTTCATCTTCTTCTTCTTCCTCGTCCACTTCTTCTACTTCTTCTTCTTCTTCTTATACTTTTACATCCTTTTCTTCTTCTTCTTCTTCCTTTCTTCTTCTTCTTTTTTTCTTCTTCTTCTCCTCCTCCTTCTTCTTCTTCCTGTTCTTCTTCCTCTTCTTCTTCTTCCTCTTCTTCTACCTCTTCTTCTTCCTCATCTTCCTCCTCTTCTTCTACTGCTTTTTCTTCTTCTTCTTCCCCTTCATCCTCCTCTTATTCCACTTCTTCTTCTACTTCTTCTTCTTCCTCTCCCTCTTCTTCTTCTTCTTCTTCTTCTTCTTTTTTCTCTTCTCCTTCTTCAATTTCTTCTTCTTCTTCTTCTCCTTCCACTTTTTCTCTTCTTGCTTCTTCTTCTTCTTCTTCTTCTTCTTCGTCTACTTCTTCTTTTTCTTCTTTTCTTCTTCTCCTTCTTATTCTTCTTCCTCTTCTCATACTTCTTTTTCTTCTTCATCATCATCTTCTTCCACTTCTTCATCTTCTTCTTCTTCTTTTTCTTCTAGCTCTTCTTCATCTTCTCCTTCTTCTACTTCATCTTCTTGTTGCTCTTGTTTTTCTTATTCTTCTTCTTCTTTTTATCGTACTTCTTCTTCTTCTTCTTCTTCTTTTTATTCTTCTACTTCTCCTTTTTCTTCTTCTACTCCTTCTTCTTGCTCTTCTTCTTCTTCCTCTTTCTCCTTCGCTTCTTCTTTCTGCTTCTTATTTCCTTATTCATTTTCTTCTTCTTCTTCTCATTCTTTTCCTTTTATTTTTTTCTCCTGTACCTCGTCCTCCTTCTCCACCTCTTGTACTGCCATCTTCTTCTTCTTCTATTTCTTCTTCTTCTTCAACTTTTCTTCCTCTATTCCTTTTTCTCCTTCTTCTACTTCTTCTTCCTCTTCTTATTCCACTTTTCTTCTTCTTCTACTTCTACT
>JAIUJO010001824.1:25000-30000 GCA_023846275.1 Vanilla planifolia | reverse complement strand
CACATAACCACACCCACCCACACATTCATACACATATGCATTCATAAATGGACATGCTTGCACACAAATACGCACACATGCCTGAACCCATACACACAAACAAGCAACACATATGCACAAACACACTCACATAACATAAACACACACACAATGAAGCACATGCATGCATACACACACACACATGTGCACTCATACCCATGCATACTCACACACATGCTCGCACACATACACACACACACATACCTAAAACACAGAAAAACATGCACTCATCCACACATGCACATGAACAAGCACACACACTCACATGTAAGCACAAATAAACAAACCAATACAAGCCCACACCAACACACATGCACACACATACATACATGCACACAAACACATAAGCATACACACACATGCACAAGCATACAAAAATGCACACACAGATGCACATGTGCACAAGCTTATACACTTGCACAAATGTGCTCACACAAACACACACAAGCATGCACATACACATGCACACATATACACACAACTACACACAAATATGTGCTCATGCACACACACAAACACATAAACATGCACATATGCACACACAAGTAAACACATGGATGCACACACATATGCAAACATACAGAGCAATGCATGCACATGCACACAAACACAAGCACACATGCACCTATATAGACATATGTGTGGTGTACACAAAGATGTACATGCACACAAAAATATGCATGCACATACACATAAGACAAATGCACCCATACACACTCACACCCATGTACTCACCCACACATAGGAGTGCACACATGCACACAAATGCACACACAAAAAAATATATACACAAACATGCACACACACAAAAAGACACACACATGCACAAGTACACATGTGCATGTGCATGACATGCATGAAGACACACACACCTACACACTTGCATGCACACAGCTACACATACACTTGCGCATGCACATGCCCACAAGCACATGCACCCACACATACTAACATGAACACATGTATTCATAATCACACACGAACATGCATGCATGTGCTCTTTATTTCAAACGCCCACACGAGTACATTTGTACAAATGCAAACACACAAAATCATACACATACTTATAGGTGCATGCAAACATAAGAAAATGAATTCACCCACATGCACACCCATATCTACACACATGCACACCTACAAGTATAACACATAAATATACACACAAAAACTCATATGTGTACACACGTAAGCACACAGACACCCATGCATACCCACACATAGAGAAGCACACGTACATGAATGCACACACACAAGCACACTTCCATGCACCCACACACACAAGAACACATACACGCACAAGCACACATGCATGCACAAACGTAGGCACATGCACATAAATCAACAAACACGTGCAACTCACAAGCATACACACACACACATGCACACACATAAATTGGCACACACAAAAGCAAAAACATGCACATGAACACACATAAGTACATGTATGCACAAACACACACGTGCACACACAAACATATACTCATATGCTTGCTTATATAGAAAACCAAGTGGGGACACACAGGTTGACGCACATAGACATGCATACACACATACATGACAACACACACACACACACATGCGCACATGGATGAACAAACACACACAAACAAAAAGACACATGTATGCATACATGCACACTCCCACACACATCCATGCCCAAACATGCATATACACACACATGCTCAAACATAGGAAAACATGTACACATAGACAGACATATGCATGTATGCAAAGCAAAAACAAATATACACACATGTGCAACCATTCACAAACACGCACACACACTCGCATAAACAAATACATGCACTCACACAATCTCACAAGTGCAAACACAAAGGTAAGTACACAAACACACACATACACATGCACACTCAAGAAAACACATAAATGCGAACATGTGTGCACATTTACATCAACAAGCAAACACATGCACACACATACATATACACACACAAACACACACACACACATGCAAAATACATACTCTCAAAATGGTATGCACACATGTATGCATACGAACATAGACACACACATACATACAAATGCTACAACACGTGCTCTCACATATACACAAACACATGTATGCATACACACACAAGAACACAAATACATGCATACACAAAGAAATGCACACAAGTACAAATATGCACGTAGAAAAGCACACACATACAAAAGTTCAAACACATTCACAAACACTAACACTCACAAACACACATGTACACACTCACTGATGCATACACATACACAGACATGAACATGCACTACATAGAGACATTTATGCATAAACTCTCTCTCACACAAACATGGACACACAGGCTCTCACACACACATAGAACATGCACATGCATGAACATAGATGCACACATGTACAAACACCAATGCGTACACACACTTGTACAAACACCCAAACACACACTTTCGCACATAAAGACACATACACAAAAATAGAAGCAAACATGCACAATCATATACACACAAACATAATACACTTGTGGAGTCACACATGGTCACACACATACACATGCACACACATATGCAAACATATAAACATACATGCATGCATAAACCCATGAATGCACATTCACAAAAATCCATACATGCATCTTCATACAAAAACTCATACACAGGTATACGCACACTCCCACACATGTGTCCATGTAAATACTTAAATATACACTCACATGCACATGCACATAGACCCATATGCTTATGCTAGTATTGTTAAAAACAAACACACAAAATCACACAGGCATGCACGCATGCACACACACATATGCATTGACATAAGAATACATATGCATAGGTGCACATAAACACATGCACACACCCGCACACACGTACACACATGTAAGATTGCACACACACCAATAGATGAATGCATCCCAATACACTCTCATGCATTCATGCAAAGAAGCACACACTCACACACCACCCAGCACACACAGGCACACACACACAGGCACAGGCATGCTTATTGACACATTGACATAGCACATAAGTGCACAAACACACACTTGCATGCACGTACGCATGTGTACGCACACTTGCATGCGAACACATGCAGTCCTAAACATATTTACACAAGAAAATAATGAATACAAAAACATGCACACATACACACACTCAAACATGCATAAATAGATGCACCCATACATGGACACATGAATTCATGCATACACACATATTCTTCTTCTTTTTCTTCTTCTTCTTTGTCTTCTACTTTTTCTTCTTCTTGCTCTTCTTGTTCAAGTTCTTCTTCTTCTTCTTCTTCTTCTTTTTCTTCTTTTTTTGCTTCTTCTCCTGCTTCCTCTTCCCCTTCTTTTCCTCTACTTCTTCCTCTTCTTCATCTTCTTCTACTTCTTATTCTACTACTTTTTTTCTACCTCCTCCTCCTCCTTCACCTCCTATTCTCCTTCCTCTTCTTCTTCTTCTTCCACTTCTTTTTCTTCTTCAACCTTTTCTTCTTCATCCACTTCTTCTTCCTCTTCTTCCTCCCACTTCCACTTCTTCTTCATCTTCTTCTTCTTCTTCTCCTTCAACTATTTCTTCTTCTTCTTCTTCTTCTACTTCCATTTCTTTTTCCTCTACTTCTTCTTTTCCTCCTCCTCCTCTACCTTCTCCTTTTATTCTTCTTCCTCTTCTTCTTCTTCTTCTTCTTCTTCTTCTTCTTCATTTACTTTTTCTTCTTCATCCTTTTCTTCTTTTTTCACTTCTTCTTCCTCTTCTTCCTTCCACTTCCTCTTCTTCTTCTTCTTCTTCTTCTTCTTCTTCCTCTTCTTCTTCTTCTTCTTCTTCTTCATCTACTTCTTCTTCCTCTTCTTCTTCTTCTTCTTGTTCTACTTCTTCTAATTCTTCTTCTTCTTTATCATCATCTTCTTCTCCCTGCTTTTCATCCTTGTCTCCTACTTCTTCTTCTTCTTCTTTATCTTTTTAATTTTCTTATTCTTGTTCTTCTTCTTCTTCTATTTCTTCTTCTTCTTCTTCCTCCTCTCCTCCTCCTCCATTTCCTCTTCTTCCTCCTCTTCTTCTTCTTCTTCTTCTTCCAATTTTTCTTCTTCATCATCTTTTTCTTCCACTTCCACTTCTTCTTCATCTTTTTCTTCTCTTTCTTCTTCTTTTTTTTTTCTTCTTCTTCTTCTTCTTCCTCCTCGTCCTCCTCCTCCTCCTCTTCTTCTTCTTCTTCTTCTTCTTATTCTTCTATTTCTTCTAATTCTTCTTCTTCTTCTTTCTCTTCTACTTCCTCCTCCCCTTCTTCCTTGTCTTCTTCTTCTTCCCCTTTTTCTACTAATTCATCTTCTTCCTCTTCTTCTTCTACTTCTTCATTTTCTTCTTCTTCTTCTTCTTCTTCTTCCTCTTCTTCCTTCTTCTTTTTTTTCTTCTTCTTCTTCTTCTTCTTCTTATTCTTCTTCTTCTTCTTCTTCTTCTCCTGCTTCTCCTTCTTGTTCTTCTTTCTCTTCTTCTTCTTCTTCTACTTATTGTTCTTCGTCTTCTTCTTCTTCTTCTTCATCTACTACTTCTACTTCCACTGTAGCAACTACTTCTTCAAATTCTTCTTCTTCTTCTTTTGCATCATCTACTTCCACTTCTTCCTTCCTTTTTTTTCTTCTTCTTCGTCCTCTTCCTTGATTTCTTTCTCTTTTTGCTCTTCTTTTTCTTCCTCCTCTTCTTCTTCTTCTTCATCTTCCACTACTACATCTTCCTCTTCCCCTTCCTCTTCTTCTTCACATTCTTCTCCTCCTTCTTCTTCTCCTTCTACTTCTCCTTCTTCTTCTTCTTCTCCTCCTTCTTCTTCTCCTACTTCTTCTTCTCCTTCTTCTTCTCCTTCTTCTTCTTCTTCTTCTTCTCCTCCTCCTCCTTCTTCTTCATCTTCTTCTTCCTCCTCTTCTTCTTCTTTTTCTTCTTCCTCTTCTTCTTCTTCTTCTTCTTCTTCTTATTCTTCTACTACTTCCTATACTTGTTCT
>JAIUJO010001824.1:7500-10000 GCA_023846275.1 Vanilla planifolia | reverse complement strand
ACATGTACATACACACACACACATAGATATAGAAACACCAACACCCACACACACACACACACACACTCTTATGCAAATGCATGCTTGCACATATGCACATACACACACATACATTTAGCCACACACACACAGACTCACACTTGCATCTTGTAAGCATTCTTGACATGCATAAATGTATATAAATGCATGCACACACACAAATGTGCATGAATATGCACACACACATCAACATACACATGCCTACACACTTGCAGAACACACGTACACATGTACTTAGACATCAACAAGCATGTAGACACACACATGTACATACATGCATGCATACAAACAATACACACAAGCACAAAGACACACATGGTAGTGCATACACAGGTACACACACGCACACAATCACACACAAGCACTCAAACACACATGCGTGCATATTCCCATGCATGCACATGCACACACACAAATACAATTAGATACACACCCACATGTGCATAAGACACACAAATATGAACACAAATGTGAGTATAAACACATACAAGCACACACATGGACACACATGCACATGCACATTCACACACACACACATGAACATTCACACACACATGCAGTCACAAGCACATACTCATGTTTGTATAGTACACAAAAAAATGCACACACATTGCATCCTCATTCACACTTGCATTGACACTGATGCACACATGCACAAACACAAAAAATGCATGCACACACACGAACACACACCTACACACTCATTAAAAATATATTCACATGCACACACACTCGCACACACACACACACATATATACATACACCAGCACACACATAACCACACACACCCACACATTCATACACATATGCATTCATAAATGCACATGCTTGCACACAAATATGCACACATGCCTGAACCCATACACACAAAGAAGCAAACACACATATGCACAAACACACTCACATAACACAAACACACACATAATGAAGCACATGCATGCATACACACACACATGTGCACTCATACACATTCATACTCACACACATACCTAAAACATAGGAAAACATGCACTCATCCACACATGCACATGCAAAAGCACACACACTCACATGTAAGCACAAATAAACAAACCAATACAAGCCCACACCAACACACATGCACACACAAACATACATGCACACAAATACATAAGCATACACACACATGCACAAGCATACAAAAATGCACAAACAGATGCACATGTGCACAAGCATATACACTTGCACAAATGTGCTCACACAAACACACAAAAGTATGCACATACACATGCACACATATACACACATATACACACAAATATGTGCTCATGCACACACATAAACTTGCACATATGCACACACATATAAACACATGGATGCACACACATACGCAAACAAAAAGAGCCATGCATGCACTTGCACACAAACACAAGCACATATGCACCTATATAGGCACATGTGTGGTGTACACAAAGATGTGCATGCACACAAAAATATGCATGCACATACACATAAGACAAATGCACCCATACACACTCACACCCATGTACTCACCCACACATAGGTGTACACACATGCACACAATTGCACACACACAAAAATATATACACAAACATGCACACACAAAAAAATGCACACACATGCACACATACACAAACATACACATGTGCATGACATGCACGTATACACACACACCTACACACATGCATGGACACAGCTACACATACACTTGCACATGCATATGCCCACAAGCACACACATGCACCCACACATACTAACATGAACACATGTATTCATAATCACACACGAACATGCATGCATGTGCTCTTTATTTCAAACGCCCACACGAGTACATTTGTACAAATGCAAACACACAAAATCATACACATACTTATAGGTGCATGCAAACATAAGAAAATGAATTCACCCACATGCACACCCATATCTACACACATGCACACCTACAAGTATAACACATAAATATACACACAAAACTCATATGTGTACACACGTAAGCACACACACACATCGATGCATACCCGCACACACAGAAGCACACGTACATGAATGCACACATAGAAGCACACTTGCATGCACCCACACACACAAGAACACATACACACACATTCACACATGCGTGCACGAACGTAGGCACATGCACATAAACCGACACACACGTGCAACTAACATGCATACACACACATAAATTGGCACACATAAAAGCAAAAACATGCACATGAACATACATAAGTACATGTATGCACAAGCACACACACTTGCACACACAAACATATACTCATATGCTTGCTTATATAGAAAACCAAGTGGGGACACACATGTTGATGCACACAGACATGCATACACACATACATGACAACACACACACATGCACACATGGATGAACAAGCACACACAAACAATAAGACACATGTATGCATGCATGCACACTCCCACACACATCCATGCCCAAACATGCATATACACACACATGCTCAAACATAGG
>JAIUJO010001824.1:0-2500 GCA_023846275.1 Vanilla planifolia | reverse complement strand
TCCTCTTCTTCCTTACACTTCTTCTTCCTCTTCTTCTTCTACTTCTTTTTCTTCTTCTTCTTCTTCTTCTTCTTCTACTTCCTCTTCTCTTCTTCTTCTCCTTTTTCATCATCATCATCATCTTCTTCTTCTTCAACTTCTCTTCTTCTTTTTCTTCTTCCTCATATTCTTCTTCTTCTTCTTTTTCTTTTTCTTTTTCTCTTCTTTGACTTCTTTTTCTACTACTTCTTCTTCGTCTTCTTCTTCTTCTTCTTCTCCTTCTTCTCTATCTTCTTCTTCTTCTTCTCCATCTTCTTCTCCTTCTTCTTCTTCTTCATGTTCTTTTTCTTCTCCTTCTTCTTCTACTTCTTCTTCTTCCTCTTCTTCATCTGTCCTCTTTTTTGTCTTCTTCTTCTTCTTCTTTGTCTTCCTCTTCTTCTTCTTCTCTTTCTTCTCTATCTCCTTCTTCTTCTTCTTCTTCTTCTTCTTCTTCTTCTACTTCTTGTTCTTCTTCTTCTTCTTCTCTTAATTCTTCTTGTTCTGCTTCTTCTTCTTCTTATGCTTCTTCTACTTCTCCTTCTCCTTCTCCTTCTTCTTCTTCTTATTCTTCTTCTTATTCTTCTTCTTCTTCTTCTTTTTCTTCTTCAGCTTTTTCTCCTCCTTCTCCTCCTTCTTCTCCTTCTTCTTCTTCTTCTTCTTCTTCATCTTCTCCTTCTTCTTCTTCTTCTCCTTCTTTTTCTTCTTCTTCTTCTTTTTCACCTTCTTCTTCTTCTTCTTCTCATTCTTCTTCTTCTCCTTCATCTCCTTCTTCTTCTCCTTCTTCTTCTTCTTCTTCTTCTTTTTCTTTTCCTTCTTCTTCTTCTTCTTCTTTTCCTTCTTCTTCTTCTTAACCTCCTCCTTCTTCTTCTTCTTCTACTTCTGCTTCTTCTTCTTCTTCTCCGCCTCCTCCTTCTTCTTCTTCTTCTTCTCCTTCTTCTTCTAGTCCTTCTTCTTATCCTTCTTCTTCTTCTCCTTCTTCTCCTTCATCTTCTTCTCCTTCTTCTTCCTCTCCATCTTCTTCTTCTTCTCTTTCCTCTTCTTCTTCTTCCTCCTCCTCCTCCTCCTTCTTCTTCTTCATCCTCCTCCTCCTCCTCCACTTCTTCTTCTTCTTCTTCTTCTTCTCTTCTTCTTCTTCTTCGTTTTCTTCTTCTTCTTCTTCTTCTTCTTCTTCTTCTACTTCTTCTTCTTCTACTTCTTCTTCTTCTTCTTCTTCTTCTTCTTCTTCTTCTTCTTCGTCTTCTTCTTGTTCTTCTTCTTCTTCAACTTCTTCTTCTTCTTCTTCTTCATCATCTTCTTCTTCTACTTTTATTATTCTTATTCTTTTTTTTTCTTCTTTTTCTTCTTGTTCTTCTTCTTCTTCTTCTTCGACTTCTACTTCTACTACTACTTCAAATTCTTCTTCTTCTTCTACTTTTTCTGCTTCTTCTTCTGCCTCTTCTTACATCCTTTTTTCTTCTTTTTCATCCTGTTCCTTGGCTTCTTTCTTTTTTTCTCTTCTTTCTCTTCTTCTTCTTCTTCTTCTTCATTTTCTTCTTCTTCTTCTTTTATTTTTCTTCTTCATCTTCTTCTTCTTCTTCTTCTACTTCCTATACTTGAAATAATTCTTCTTCTTATCTCCAACGTCCTCATCTTCCTCCTCATCTTCTACATCTTTTTCTTCTTCCTCTTCTTCGTCCTCTTCTTCCTTACACTTCTTCTTCCTCTTCTTCTTCTACTTCTTTTTCTTCTTCTTCTTCTTCTTCTTCTTCTACTTCTCTTCTTCCTCTTCTTCATTTATTTTCTTCTTCTCCTTTTTCATCATCATCATCTTCTTCTTCTTCTTCATCTTCTTCTTCTTCTTCTTCTTCCTCTTATTCTTCTTATTCTTCTTTTTCTTCTACTTTGACTTCTTTTTCTTCTTCTTCTTCTTCTTCTTCTTCGTCTTCTTCTTCTACTTCTTCTCCTTCTTCTCTATCTTCTTCTTCTTCTTCTCCATCTTCTTCTCCTTCTTCCTCTTCTTCTTATTCTTTTTCTTCTCCTTCTTCTTCTTCTTCTTCTTCTTCCTCTTCTTCATTTGTCTTCGTTTTTGTCTTCTTCTTCCTCTTCTTCGCTTCCTCTTCTTCTTCTTCTCCTTCTTCCCTATCTCCTTCTTCTTCTTCTCCTTCTTCTTCTTCTTCTTCTTCTTCTTCTACTTCTTGCTCTTCTTTTTCTTCCCCTAATTCTTCTACTTCTACTTCTTCTTCTTCTTCTGCTTCTTCTACTTCTTCTTCTCCTTCTACTTCTTCTTATTATTCTTCTTTTTCTTCTTCTTCTTCTTTTTCTTCTTCAACTTTTTCTCCTTCTTTTCCTTCTTCTTCTCCTTCTTCTTCTTCTTCTTCTTCTTCTCTTCTCCTTCTTCTTCTTCCCCTTCTTTTTTCTTCTTCTTCTTCTTCTTCACCTTCTTCTTCTTCTTCTCCTTCTTCTTCTCGTTCATCTCCTTCTTGTTGTCCTTCTTCTTCTTCTT
>JAIUJO010003390.1:20000-22500 GCA_023846275.1 Vanilla planifolia | reverse complement strand
GAAGAAGAACAAAAAGTGGAAAAAGAAGAATAAGAACAAAAAGGAAGGAGAAAATGAAGAAGAAGAAGAAGAAGAGGAAGAAGAAGAAGAAGGAGGAAAAGAAGAAGAAAAGGAAAACGAACAAGAAGAAAGTGAAAAAGAAGAATTTTAAGAAGAAGAAGATGAAGAAGAAGAAGAAGAAGAAGAAAAGAAGACAAAAAAGAAGAAGAACAATAACAAAAACAAGAAGAAGAAGAAGAAGAAGAAGAAAATAAATAAGAAGGCAGAGAAGAACAAAAAGAAGAGGAAGAAGGAGAAGAAGAAGACAAGGAGTAATAAGAAGAAGGAGAACAAGGAGAAGAAGAAGAAAAAGAAGCAGTTGAAGAAGAGGAAGAAGAAGAAGAATAATAAGAAGACAGAAGAAAAAGAAGGAGAAGAAAAAAAAAGAGAAGAAGAAGAAGAAGTAGAAGAAGAAGACTAAGAAGAGAAAGAAGATGACGAAGAAGAAGAAGAAGAACATGAAGAAAAAGAAGACAAAGAAGGAGAAGAAGAAGAAGGAGAAGAGGGCCAAGAAGACAAAGAAGAAGAAGAAGAAGAAGCAGAAGAAGAAGAGGAAGAAGGAGAAGGATAAGGAGAAGATGAAGAAAAAGACGAAGAAGACGAAGAAGGCGAAGATGAATAATAAGATGAAGAAGACGAACAAGAAGATGAGAAAGAGGAAGAAGAAGAAGAGGAAGAGGAATAGGAAGAAGAAGGAGAAGAAGACAAAAAGGAAGAAGACAAAGAAGAAGAAGTAGAAGAAGAAGACGAAGATGAAGAGGACGAAGAGGAAGAATAAGAAGAAGAGGAAGAAGAGCAAGAAGATGATGAAGAGGAAGAAGAAAATGTTGTGGAAGAAGAACAAGAAGAAGAAAAAGAACAAGGAGATGAAAAAGGAGGAGAAGAAGAAGAACAACAAGGTGAAAGTGAAGAAGAAGAAGAAAAAAAAGAAGAAGATATAGAGGAAGAAATAGATGACGATGAAAAAGAAGAACAAGAATACAAAGAAGAAGAAGAAGAAGAAGCGGAAATAGAAGAAGAGGAGGAGGAGGAGGATTAAGATGAAGAAGAAGAAGATGAAAAAGAAGACGAAGAAGAAGAAGAAAAAGATAAAGAAGAAGAAGAAGAAAAATAAGAAGATGAAAGTGAAGAAGAAGAAGGAGAAGAAGAAGAAGAAGAAGAAGAAGAAGAAGAAGAAGAAGAAGTAGAAGATGAAAATGAATACGAAAAAGAAGATGAAAAAGATGATGAAGAAGAAGAAGAAAAAGAAGACAAAGTAGAAGAGAAGAAGAACAAATAGAAGAAGAAGAAGAAGATGAAGAAGAAGAAGAAAAAGAGGAAGAAGAAGAAGAAGCAGAGGAAGAAGAAGTAGAAGAAAAAGGAGTAGAAGAAGAAAAAGAAGACGAAGAAGAACAAGAAGAAGAAGAGGAAGAAGAAGGAAAAGAAGAAGAAGAAGAAGAAGAAGAAGAAGAAGAAGAAGTAGAAGAAGAAGAAGCAGAAGAAGGAGACGAAGAAGAAGGAGAAGGAGAAGAAGAAGACGAAGAAGAGGAAGAAGAAGAAGAAAAAGGAGTAGAAGAAGAAGAAGAAGGAGAAGTACAAGAAATAGAAGAAGATGAAGAAGAAGAAGAAGAAGGAGAATGACAAGAAGAAGAAAAATAAGAAGAAGAATAAAATGAAGAAGAAAAAGAAGAAGAAGTTGAAGAAGAAAAAGAGGAAGAATAAGAAGAACAAGAAAATGAACAAGAAGAAGGAGGAGGAGGAGGAGGGGAAGATGAAGAAGAGGAAGTAGAAGTAGAAGATGAATAAGAAGAAGAAGAAGAAGAAGAAGAAGATGATGATGATGAAGAAGAATGAGAAGAAGAAGGTGAAGAAGAAGAAAAAGAAGAAGAATAAGAAGAAGAGGAAGAAGAAGAAGAAAAAGAAGATAAAGAAGAAAAAGAAGAAGAAGAAGGAGAAGAAGATGATGATGATGATGAAGAAGAAGAAGAAGAAGAAGAAGAAAAAGAAGTAGAAATAGAAGTAGGGCAAGAAGAAGAAGTAGAAGAGGATGAAGAACATGAATCAGAAGAAGAAGAAGAAGAGGAACAAGAGGAAGAAGAAGAAAAAGAAGGATAAGAAGAAGAATAATAATAAATAGACAAAGAAGAAAAAGAAGAAGGAGAAGAAGAAGAAGAAAAAGAAGCAAGAGAAGAAGAAGAATTATTAGAAGAAAAAGAAGAAGAAGACGAAGAAGATGACCTAGAAGAATAAGAAGAACACAAAGATAAAGAAGACAAAGAAGGAGAAGAAGAAGAAAGCAAAGATGACTAAGAAGACTAAGAAGTTGACGAAGAAGAAGAAAAAGAAGAAAAAGAAGAAGAAGAAGAAGAAGATGAAGAAGGAGAAGAAGGAGAAGAAGGAGAAGAAGAATAATAAGAAAAAGGAAAAGAAGAAGAAGAAACTGAAGAAGAAGAAGATGATGAAGGCGGAGGAGAAGAAGAAG
>JAIUJO010003390.1:12500-15000 GCA_023846275.1 Vanilla planifolia | reverse complement strand
AAGTAGGAGAAGAAGGAGGGGAAAAGATGATGGAGAAGAAGAAGCAGCAGCAGAATGTGAAGAAGAAGTAGAAAAAGACAAAGAAGAAGATAGAGGAGAAGAAGATAAAGGCCAAGAAGAAGAAGAAAAAAGATAATGAAGATGAAGAAAGAGAAGAAGAAAAAGATGTTGAAGAAGTAGAAGAAGAAAACCAAAATGAAGAAGAAGAAGGAAAAGATGGAGAAGAAGGGGAGAGGAAGAAGAGTAAGAAGAAGAAAAGAAGTGGAAGAAGAAGTGGATGAAGGAGAAGAAGATGAAGAGGAAAAAGAAGAAAAAGAAGGAGAAGGAGGCGTAGGAGGAGAACAAGAAGAAGAAGGGGAAAAACAAGAAGAAGAAGAAGCAGAAGAAGAAGATGAAGGAGAAGAAGTTGAAGAAGAAGATGAAGAAGAAGAAGAAGATGATGAAGAAGAAGAAGAAGAGAAAGAAAAAGACTAAGAAGAAGAAGAAGATGATGCTGATGAAGAAGAAGAATAAGAAGAAGAAGATGATGAGGAAGTAGTAGTAGTCGAAGAAGAAGTAGTAGTAGTAGTAGTAAAAGAAGAAGAAAAAGAAGAAGAAGAAGAAGAAGATGAGGACGAAGAAGAAGAAGAAAGAAAACAAGAACAAGGAAAAGAAGAAGAAATAAGAGAAGAAGAAGAATAAGACGAAGAAAAAGAGAAAGTAAATGAAGATGTAGAAGAAGACGATGAAGATGAAGAAGACGAAGAAGAAGAAGAAGACGACAAAGAAGAAGAAGAAGAAGAGGAGGAAGAAGGAGAAGGAGAAGAAGAAGAAGAAGAAGAGGAGGAGGAAGAAGGAGAAGGAGAAGAAGAAGAAGAAGTGGAACAAGAAGAAGATGATGAAGAAGAAGACAAAAATGAAGAAGAAGAAGAAGAAAAAGAACAAGAAGAAGAAGTAGAAGAAGAGACGACGAAGTAGTAGGAGAAGAAGAAGACGACAATGATGTTAAGGAAGAAGATGCAGAAGAAGAAGAAGAAGAAGAAGAAGATAAAGAAGAAAAAGAAGACAAGTCGAACAAGAAGAAGAAGAAGAAGAAGACAAAGAAGAAGAAGAAGAAGAAGAAGAATAGGAAGAAGAAGAAGAAGAAGAAGAAGAGGATAAATAATAAGAAGTAGAAGAAAGAGAAGGAGAATAAATAGAAGAAGATGATGATGATGAAGAAGAAGAAGAGGAGGAAGAAGACAAAGAAGTAGAAGAAGAAGAAGATGATGATGATGAAGAAGAAGAAGAAGTAGAAGAAGAAAAATAATGAGAAGATGGGGAGAGGAAGGCGAGGAAGAATGAGAAGAAGTAGAAGAAAAAGAAAAATAAGGAGGAGGAGAAAAAGAACAAGAAGTAGAAGAAGTAGTAGTAGTAGTAGATGAAGAAGAGGAAGAAGAAGAAAAAGAAGAAGTAAAAGAAGAAGAAGAAGAAGAAGAAGAAAAAGAAGAAGTGAAAGAAGAAAAAACAGAAGACGACGAAGAAAAAGAAGAATCTAAAGAAGAAGAAGAAGAATAAGAAGGAGACGAAAAATAGAAGACGAAGAAGAAGAAGAAGAAGAAGAAGAAGAAGAAGAAGAAAAGGACGAAGGAGTTGATGAAGAAGAAGAAGAAGAGTAAGACAAAGAAAAGGAGAAATGAGAAGAAGAAGAACAAGACGGCAAAGAAGAAGAAAAAGAAGAAGAAGAAGAAGAAGGCGAAGAAGACGATGAAGAAGACGAAAAAGAAGAAGAAGAAGAAGAACAACAAGAAGAAGAAGAAGAGGAATTAGATGAACAAGAGGAAGAAAATGATGAAAAATATGGAGGAGAAGAGGAAGATGTAGAAGAAGAAGATGATGAAGAAAATGGAGAAGATAAAGGGGAAGAAGGAGAAGAAGAAGAAGTAGAAGAAGAAGTGGACGATAAAGAACAAGAAGAAGAAGATGATGATGATGGTGAAGGAGAAGAAAAAAGGAGAAGAAAAGGAAGAAGAAGAAGAAGAAGAAGAAGATGAAGTAGAAGAAGAAGTAGTAGAAGTCGAAGAAGAAGAAGAAGAAGAAAAAGAAGAAGGGAGAAGAAGAAGAAGAAATACAACAAGGAGAAGAAGTGGATGAAAAAGATGAAGAAGAAGAAGAAAGAGAAGAAGAAGAAGAGTAAGGCAAAGAAGAAGAAGAAGAAGAAGAAGAAGAAAAAGAAGGAGAAGGAGAAGAAGATGATAAAAAAGAAGATGAAAAACGAAGATGAAGGCAAAGAAGAAGAAGAAGAAGAAGGAGAGGAAAGAGAAGAAGAAGAAGAAGTGTAAGACAAAGAATAAGAGAAAGAAGAAAAAGAAGAAGAAGAAGGCAAAAAAGATGAAGAAAAAGAAGAAGAAGAAGAAGAAGAAGAGGAAGAAGACGAAGAAGGCGAAGAAGAAGAAGAAGAAAATGAAGAAGAAGAAGAAGGAGATGATGAAGAAGAAGATGAAGCAGAAGAAGAAAAAAAGAAGTTGAAGAAGAAGAAGAA
>JAIUJO010003390.1:7500-10000 GCA_023846275.1 Vanilla planifolia | reverse complement strand
AGAGAATAAGATGAAGAAGAAGAAGAAGAAAGAGAAGGAGAAGAGGAAGAAGAAGAAGAAGAAGAGAATGAATAAGAAGAAGAAGTAGAAGAAGAAGAGGAAGAAGAAGAAGTAGGAGTTGTAGAAGAAGAAGAATAAGAAGGGGAAGAAGGAGAAAGATGAAGAAGGAGAAGCAGAGAAAAAAAAAGATGAAGATGAAGAAGAAAAAGAGGAAGAAGAAAAGAAGAAGAAGAAAAAGAGGAAGAAGAAAAGAAGAAGAAGAAGAAAAATACGAGAAGCAAAAAGTTGAAGAAGAAGAAGAAGAAGAAGAAAAAGAACAAGGTGAAGATGAAGAAGAAGAAGAAAAAGAAGTAGATGGAGAAGAAGAAGGCGAAGAAGAAGAAGAATAAGAAGGTGAAGAAGAAGAATACAAAAAAGAAGATTAAGAAAAAGAAGAAGTAGAGGTAGAATTAAAAGAAGAAGGAGAAGGAGAAGAAGAAGAAGAAGAAGAAGAAGAAGCATAACAAGTTGAAGAAAAAGGAAGCGAAGAAGTAGAAGAAGAACACGAAGAAAAAGGAGAAGATTAAGAAGAAGAAGAAGAATAAGTAGTAGAAGAAGAAGAAGTCATAGAAGAAGAAGAAGAAGAAGAAGACAAAGAAATAGAAGAAGAAGAGGAAGAACAAGAACAAGAACAAGAAAAGGAAGAAGAAGAAGAAGAAGAAGAAGAAGATGTTGAAGAAAAAGAAGAATGAGAAGAAAAAGTCAGAGAAGATGAAGAAAAAGAAGAACAACAACTAAAACATTTAGTAGTAGTAGAAGAATAAGAAGAAGATGATGAAGGAGAAGAAGGAGAAGAAGAGTAAGAAGAAAAAGGAAAAGAAGAAGAAGAAACTGAAGACGAAGAAGAAGTAGAAGGAGGAGAAGAAGAAGAAGAGGAAAAGAAGAAGATGTAGAAAAAGAAGAAGAAGAAGAAGAAGAAGAAGAAGAAGAATAAGAAGAAGAAGAAGAAGAAGAAGACAAGGAAGAAGAAGAGGAAGATGATGATGAGAGGAAGAAGAAGAAGAAGAAGAAGAAGACAAAGAAGAAGAAAGAGAAAAAGAAGAAAAGTTGAGTTGGACAGAGTAGAAGCAATAGTAGTACTTATAGTAGTTGTAGAGAGGTAAAGGATTAAGATGAAGGAGAAAAAGAAAACAAAGAAGAAAAAGATGAAGATGAAGAAGAAGCTGAAGAAGAGAAAGAAGAAGATGAAAAAGAAGAAAAATAAAAAAATGAAGAATAAGAAGAAGAAGAAAATGAAGAAGAAGAAAATGAAGGAGAAGAAGAAGAAGAACACTAATAAGAAGGAGAAGAAGAAGAAGAAGAAGAAGAAGAAGAAGAAGAAAAAGAAGTAGAAGAAGTACAAGTAGAAGAACAAAGTAGAAGAGGAGGTAACGGAAGAAAAACAAAGAGGAGAAGAGGAAGGAGAAGAAGGAGAAGGAGAAGAAGAAGAAGCGAAAGAAGAAGACTAAAAATAAGAAGATGACGCAGAAGAAGAAAAAATACAAAGAAAAAGAAGAAGAATAAGACAAACAAGAAGAAGACGATGATAAAGAAGAAGAAGAAGAAGAAGAAGAAGAAGAAGAAGAAGAAGAAGAAGAAGAAGAAGAAGAAGAAGAAGAAGCAGAGGAAGAAGAAGAAGAAAAAGAAGAAGAAGAAGAAGAAGAAGAAGAACGAGAAGAAGAAAAATAAAAAGATGCTGAAAAAGAAGAAGAAGAAAAAGATGAAGAGGAAGACGAAGAAGAAGAAGAAGAAGAAGGAGAAGAAAAAGAAGAAAAAGGAGGAGAAGAAGAAAAAGAAGAAGAAGAGGAAAGAGAAGATGAAGAAGAAAAAGAGGAAGCGGAAGGAGTAGAAGTAGTAGTAGTAGAAGAAGAAGAATATGAAGAAAAAGAAGAAAAAGAAAAAGAAGAAGAAGAAGGCAAAGAAGAAGAGGAAGACAAAGAAGAAGACAAAGAAGAAGGAGAATATGGAGAAGAAGAAGACAAAGAAGAAGAATTAGAAGAAGAAAAAGGAGAAAAAGACGAAGTAAAAGATAAAGTAGTAGAAGAAGAAGAATAAAAGGGTGACGAAGAAGAAGAAGAAAAAGGCAAAGAAGAAAATAGAGATGATGATGAAGAAGAAGAAGACAAAGAAGAGAAGAAGAAGAAGAAGATGAAAGAGGAAGAGGAGTGGAAGAAGAGGAGGAAGAAGAAGAAGAAGAAGAAGTAAAAGTAGTAGAAGAAGAAGAACAACAAAAACAACAAAAAGAAGAAGTAGAAGAAGAAGATGAAGAAGAAGATATAGAAGAAGAAGAAGAAGAGAAGAAAAAGAAGAAGAAAAAGAAGAACATGATGAAGAAGAGGACGAAGAAGAAGAAGAACAAGGAGAAGAAGAAGAAGGAGAAGAAGGAGAAGAAGAAGAAGAAAAAGAAGAAGAAGAAGATGAAGAAGCACAAGAAGAAGAAGAAGAAGAGCAGTAGAACAGGATGAAGAAGAAGAAAATGAAG
>JAIUJO010003390.1:0-2500 GCA_023846275.1 Vanilla planifolia | reverse complement strand
AGAAGAAGAAGAAGATGAAGAAGAAGAAGAAGTAAAGAAAGAAAAAGGCTAAGAAGAAGAAGAAAAAGAAGATGATGATGATGATGATGATGAGGAAGTAGTAGTAGTCAAAGAAGAAGTAGTAGTAGTAGTAGTAGTAAAAGAAGAAGAAAAGGAAGAAGAAGAAGATGAGGACGAAGAAGAAGAACGAAAACAAGAACAAGGAAAAGAAGAAGAAATAGGAGAAGAAGAAGAATAAGAAGAAGAAAAAGAGAAAGTAAATGAAGAAGATGTAGAAGAAGATGATGAAGATGAAGAAGATGAAGAAGAAGAAGAAGAAGAAGAAGAAAGGGAAGACGACAAAGAAGAAGAAGAAGAAGAAGAGGAGGAGGAGGAAGAACAAGGAGAAGAAGAAGAAGAAGTGGAACATGAAGAAGATGATGAAGAAGAAGACGAAAATGAAGAAGAAGAAGAAGAAAAAGAACAAGAAGAAGAAGTAGAATAAGAGACGACGAAGTAGTAGAAGAAGAAGAAAGCCAAGAAGAAGAAGAAGAAGAAAAAGAAAAAGGCAAAGATGAAGAAGAAAAGTTCAAAGAAGAACAAGAAGAAGAGGAAGCAAAAAAGAAGAAGAAAAAGAAGAAGGAGAAGAAGAAAAAGAAGAAGTAGCAAAAGAAGAAGAAGTAGAAAAAGTAGTAGAAGAAGAAGAAGATGAAGAAGAAGAGGAAGTAGAAGAAGAAGAAGTAGAAGAAGATGAAGTACAAGAAGAAGAAGAAGAACAAGGTGAAGAAGAAGATGGAGAAGAAGAGGAAACAGAAGAGGAAGAAGAAAAAGTAGAAGAAGATGAAGAAGAGGAAGACAGTGGAAAAAAGATAAAGACTAAGAAGAAGAAGAAGATGATGATGATGAATTAGAAGGATAAGAAGAAGAAGAAGAAAAACTTGTAGAAGAATAAGAAAATTATGAAGAAGAAGAAGAGGAGGAGGAGAAAGAAGAAGAAGAGGAACAAGAAGATGAAGAAGAAAAAGGAGAATAATAAGGAAGAAGAAGAAGAATAAGAAGAAGTAAAAGAAGAATAAGAATAAGAAGAAGTGGAAGAACAAGCAGAAGAAGAAGAAGAAGAGAAAAAGATGAAGAAAAAGATGGAAAAGATGAAGGAGGAGGAGGAGAAGAAGAAGAAGAAGAAGAAGAACATGAAGGAGAAGAGGTAGAAGAAGAAGAAGAAAAATAGAAGGAGAAGAAGAATAAGAGGAGGATAAAGAGGAAGAAGAAAAAGAAGTGGAAGAAGAAGAATAAGAGGAAGAGGAAGAAGAAGGCGAAGAAGATGAAGAAGAAGAATAACAAGACAAGAAGAAGAAGAATAAGAAGAAGAGGAAGAAGAAAAAAGAGAAGATGAAGAAGAGTTACACAAAGAAGAAGAGAAAGAAGAAGAAGAAGACAGTGAAGAAGAAGAACAAGAAGATGAAGATGAAGAAGAAGAAGAGGAGGAAGAAGACAAAGAAGAAGAAGAAGAAGACGAAAAAGATGCTGAAGAAGATGAAGAAGAAAATGGAGGAGAAGATAAAGACTAAGGAGATGGAGAAAAAGAAGAAGATCAAGAAAAAGAACAAGGAGAAGAAGAAGAAGACGAAGATGTAGAAGAATAAGCAAAAATGAAGAAGAAGAAGAAGAAGAGGAAGAAGAAGAATAATAAGAAGAAGTTGACGAAGAAGAAGGAGGAGATAAAGAAGAAGAAAAAGAAGAAGAAGAAGAAGTGGAAGAAGAAGAAGAATAAGAAGAAAAAGATGATGAAGAAGAAGAAGAAGAAGTAGAAGAAGAAGAAAAAGAATGAGAAGATAGGGAGAAGAAGAAGAGGAAGAATAAGAAGAAGTAGAAGAAAAAGAAAAATAGGAAGGAGGAGGAGAAGAAGAACAAGAAGAAGTAGAAGTAGTAGTAGTAGTAGTAGTAGATGAAGAAGAGGAAGAAGAAGAAAAAGAAGGAGAAGAAGAAGAAGAAGAAGAAGAAGAAGTAGAAGAAAAAGAAGAAGTGAAAGAAGAAAAAAAAGAAGATGATGAAGGAAAAGAAGAATCTGAAGAAAAAGAAGAAGAAGAAGAAGAAGAAGGAGACGAAAAATAGAAGAAGAAGAAGAAGAAGAAGAAGAGGACGAAGGAGATGACAAAGAAGAAGAAGAAGAGTAAGACAAAGAAAAGGAGAAATGAGAAGAAGAAGAACAAGAAGACAAATAAGAAGAAGAAGAAGAAGAAGAAGACGAAGAAGACGAAGAAGACGAAAAAGAAGAAGAAGAAGAAGAAGAAGAAGAAGAAGAGGAATATGATCAACAAGAGGAAGAAAACGAAGAAAAATAAGGAGGAGAAGAGGAAGATGATGAAGAAAATGGAGAAGATAAAGAGGAAGAAGAAGAAGAAGAAGTAAAGGAAGAAGTGGACGATGAAGAAGAAGAAGAAGATCATGATGATGATGAAGGAGAAGAAAAGGAAGAAGAAGAAAAAGAAGAAGTCGTAGAAGAAGAAGTAGTAGAAGTCGA
>JAIUJO010002600.1:35000-37500 GCA_023846275.1 Vanilla planifolia | reverse complement strand
ACGAGAAGAAGAGGAAGAAGAAAAATAAGATGTAGAAGAAGAAGAAAAGGAAGAAGAAGAAAAGAAAGAGGAAGAAGAAGATGATGATGATGAAGAAGAAGAGAAAGAAGAAGAAAGAGAAGCAGAAGATGAAGAATGAGGAGATGAAAAAGAAGAAGAGGAGGAACAAGGAGAATAAGAAGATGGAAAAGAACCAGGAGAAGTAGAGGAAGAAGAAGAAGAAGAAGAAGAAGTAGAAAAAGAAAAAGCACAAGAAGAAGAAGAAGAAGAAGAACAAGATGAAGAAGCAGAAGAAAAAGAAGACGTACAAGAAGGAGAAAAGGAAGAAGAAAAAGAAGAACAAGGACAAGAACAAGAAGGAGAAGAAGAAGAAGATGATGAAGGAGAAGAGGAAGAAGAAAGAGAAGAGGAAGAACAAGAAGAATAAGAAAAGAAGTAGAAGAAAAATAAGAAGAGGAAAAACAAGAAGAACAAGAGGAAGAAGAACATGAAGAAGAAGAAGATATAGAAGAAGAAAAAGTAGAAGCAAAAGAAGAAGAAGAAGAAGAAGAAGAAGCAGTAGTAGTTGAAGAAGAAGAAGAAGACGAAGAAGGAGAAGGGGAAGAAGATGTAAAAGAAGAAAGAGGAGGAGAAAAAGGAGAAAAAATGGAAGGTGAAGAAGAAGAAGAAGAAGAAGTGGAAGAAGAAGAAGAAGAAGAAGAAGAAGAAGAAGAAGAAGAAGTAGAAGAAGAAGAAGAAAAAGAAAAAGTAAAAGTAATAGTAGTAGTCATAGTAGTAGTAGTAGTAGAAGAAGAAGAACAAGAAGAAGAAGAAGAGAAGAAGAAGAAGAAACAGAAGAAGAAGAAGAAGAAGAAGGAGAAGAAGAAGCAGAAGAATAGGAAGAAGAAGAAGAAGAAGAAGAAGATGAAGAAGAAGAAGTAGAAGAAGGAGAAGAAGAAGAAGAAGAAAAAGAAGAATAACAACAACAATAATGATAATAACAATAAGAACATGAAGAAGAAGAAGAAGAAGAAGAAGACGAAGAAGAATTAGAAGAAGAAGAAGAATAATAAGAGGAGGAAGAAGAAGAAAAAGAAGAAGAAGAAGCCGAAGAAGAAGAAGAAGATGAAGAAGAAGAAGAAGAAGAAGAAAAAGATGTAGAAGAATATGAAGCAAAAGAAAAAGAGGAACAAGAAGAAAAAGAAGTAGGTAAAGAAGGGGAAGAAGTAGAGGAAACAAAAGAAGAAGAAGAAGAAGAAGAAGAAAAGAAGCAAAAGAAGTAGGAGAAGAAGAAAATGAAATAGAAAGAGAAGAAGTAGAATAATAAGAAGCATGAAAAAAGTAGAAGAAGAAGAAGATGAGGAAGAAGAAGAAGAAGAAGAAAAAGAAGAAGAACAAGAAGTAGAAGAAAAAGAAGTTGTAGAAGAAGAAAAGGAAGAAGAAGAAAACAAAGAAGAAGAAGAAGATGATGATGATGAAGAAGAGGAAAAACAAGAAGAGCAGAAGACAAAGTTTAAGGAGAAGAAAAAGAAGAAGAATAGGAACTAGGAGAATAAGAATATTGAAAAGAACCAGGAGAAGTAGAGGAAGAAGAAGAAGAAGAAGGGCAAGAAGAAGAAGAAGGACAAGAAGAAGAAGAAGCTTACGAAGGACGACAGGAATAAGAAATTGAAGACAAAGAAGAAGAATAAGAAGAAGAATAACAAGAAGGTGGAGAAGAAGAAGAAGAGGAAGATGATGATTATGACAAAAAAGAAGAAGAAGAAGAAGAAGAAGAAGAAGAAGAAGAATAAGAAGAAGTAGAAGAAGAAGATGATGTAGAAGAAGAAAAAGAAGAAGAAGAAGGAGGAGAAGAAGAAGAAGAAGCAGAAGAAGAGGAAGAAGAAGAAGAAGCAGGAGAGGAAGAAAAAGAAGAAGGAAAAAATAAAGAAGACATTGTAGAAAAAGAGAAAGAAGAAGAACGAGAAGAAGAAGAAGAAGAAGAAGAAGAATGAGAAGAAGAAGGAGAAGAAGATCAACAACAAGAAGAACAAGAAGAATAATATGTTGAAGAAGTAGCAGTAGTAGTAGAAGAAGAAGAAGAAGATGAAGAAGAAAAATATAAAGAAGAAGAAGAAGAAAAAGAAGACAAAGAAGATGAAGTAGAAGAAGATTAGGAAGAAAAAGATGAAGAAGGAGAAGATGAAGAAGAGGAAGAAGAAGAATAAGTAGTAGAAGAAGAACAAAAAAAAGAAGATGCAGAAGAAGAAGAAGAAGAAGGAGAAGGAGGAGTAGAACAAGGAGAAGGAGAAGTAGAAGGGGAAGAAGAAGAAGAAGATGATGATGATGATGATGACGATGATGATGAAGAAGGAGTTGATGAGGAAGAAGAAGAAGAAGAAAAAGAAAACGAAGAAGAAGAAGAAGACGAAGAAGAATAAAAATAATAATAAGAAGAAGAAGAGGAAGAAGTTGAAGAAGAAGTAGTAGAAGAAGAAGAAGGGGAAGAAGAAATAGAAGAAAAAGGAGAAGAAGAAGAAGA
>JAIUJO010002600.1:15000-20000 GCA_023846275.1 Vanilla planifolia | reverse complement strand
GAGGAAGGAGGAGGAAGAGAAAAGAAGAAGAAGAAGAAGAAAAAGCTGAAGAAGAAGAAGAAGAAGAACAAGATGAAGAAGAAAAAGAAGAAGAGAAAGAAGAAGAAGAAGAATAAGATGATGAAGAAGAAGAAGAAGAAAAAGAAGAAGAATAATAAGAAGAAGAATTTATGAAATAACTTTAATGTTATTAATAATAATAATAGTAATAATAATAATAGTCGTAGTAAAAGGAAGAATAAACAAAATAAGTACAAGAAGTAGAATAATAATAAGAAGAAGAAGGAGAAGGAGAAGGAAAAGAAGTAGAAGAAGAATAAAAAGAAGAAGAAGAAGAAGAAGAAGACAAAGAAGAAGAAGAAGAAGACCAAGGAGGAGGAGAAGAAGAAGAAGACATACTAGAAGACAAGGATGAAGAAGAAGAAAAAGAATAAGACAAAAAAAAGAAGATGAAGAAGAAGGAGAAGAAGAAGAAGAAGAAGAAGTATAACAAGAAGAACAAATTGAAGAAGATGAAGAAGAAGAAGATGAAGTAGAAGAAGAAGAAGATGATGAAGAAGCTGAAGCAGAAGAAGAAGAAGAAGAAGAAGACGAAGAAGAAGAAGAAGAAGACGAAGTAGAATAAGAAGTAGAGGAAGAAGAAGAAGAAGAAGATGATGATGATGAAGAAGAAGAAGAAGAAGAGCAAGAAGTAGTAGAAGAAGATGTCTTAGTAGTAGAAAAAGAAGAAGAAGAAGAAGATGAAGATGAAGGTGAAGAAGAAGAAGAAAAAGAAGAAGAAGAAGAAGAAGAAGTTGAAGTAGGAGAAGAAGAAGAAAAAAGGAAGCAAGAGGAGAAGGAGGACAAGAGAAGGAAGAAGATGAAGAAGAAGGAGAAGAAGAAAAAGTAGTAGGAGAAGAATAAGAAGAAAAGAAGAAGATGAAGAAGAAGAAAAAGAAGTAGAAGATGAAGAGGAAGAGAAAGAAGAAGAAGAATAAGATGAAAAAGAAGAAGAAGAGGAAGAAGAAGAAGAACAACAACAACATGAAGAAAAGGAAGATGAAGAAGAACAAGTAGAAGTAGTAGTAGAAGAAGAAGAAGAAGTAGAAGAAGAAAAGGGGGAAGAAGAAGAAGAAGAAGAAAGAGAAGAAGAGGAAGTGGAAGAAGAAGAAGGAGAAGAATAAGAATAAGAAGAAGGAGAAGAAGAAGAAAAAGAAAGAGAAGAAGAAGGAGTAAGAAGAAGAAGAAGAAGAAGAAGAAGAGGAAGAAGAAGAAGATGTGGAAGTAGTAGAAGAAGAAGAAGAACGAGAAGAAGGAGAGGAAAATGTAGAAGAAGAAGAAGAAGAAAAAGAGAAAGAAGGAGAAGAAGAGGAAGAAGAAGAAGATGAAGTAGACAAAAAAGGAGGAGAAGAAGAAAAAGAAGAAGGTGGGGAAGAAGATGATGAACAAGGAAAAGTAGTAAAAGAAGCAGAAGAAAAAGAAGAATGGGGAGAAGAAGAGGAGTAGTAGGAGGAGGAAGAGGAGGTAGAGGAAGAAGAAGAAAAAGAAGAAGAATAAGAATAAGGATAATAAGAAGAAAAAGAATGCGAAGAAGAAGAACAAGAGGAAGAAGAAGAAGAAAATGGAGAAGAAGACGAAAAAGAAGAAGAAGAAGAAGAAGAAGAAGAAGTAGAAGAACAAGAAGATGAAGAATAAGAAGAAGAAGAAGAAGAAGTAGAAGAAGAAGAAGAAGAAGAAGAAGAAGATGATGATGAAGAAGAAGAAGAAGAGGAAAAAAGAAGATGAAGAATAGTAACAATAATAATAAAGAAAGTAATGATAACAACAAAAACAATAATAATAATAATAATGATAATAATAAAAGAAAGAAGAAGAAGTGGATTAAGAAGAAGAAGGAGAAGAAGAAAAAGAAGTAGAATAAGAAGAAGAAGATGAAGAAGGTGAAGGAGAAGAAAAGGAATAAGAAGATGAAAAAGAAGAGGAAGAAGAAGAAAAAGAAGAAGAAGAAGAAGAGGAAGAGGAAGAAGAAGAAGAAGAAGAAGAGAAAGAAGAAGAACAAACAAAAAGAAGAATAAGAAGAAGAAGAAGATGAAGGAGTACAAGAAGTAGAAGAAGAAGGAGAAAAATAAGAAGTAGGAGAGAAAGATGATAATCAAGAAGAAGAAAAAGAAAAAGAGACGATAAAGAAGAAGAAGAGGAATAAGAAGATGAAGGAGAAGAAGAAGAAGAAGAAGAAGAAGAAAAAGAGGAAGAAGAAAAAGAGGAAGAAGAAGAAGAAGAAGAAGAAGAAGAAGAAGAAGAAGAAGATAGAAGGAGAAGAACAAGAACAAAAAGAAGAGACAAGGAAGAAGAAGAAGAGGAAGATGAAAAAGAAGAAGAAAAAGAAGAGGATGAAGATGAAGAAGAAGAAGAAGAAGAGGAAGAAGAAGAAGAAGAAGAGGAAGATGGAGAAGAATATGAAGAAGAAAAAGAAAAAGAAGAAAAAGAAGAAGATGTAGAAGAAAAAGAAGAAGAGGAAGAAGAAAAAGAAGAAGAAGAAGAAGAAAAAGAAGAAGAATAAGAAGAGGAAGGAGGAAGAGAAGGAGGAGGAGGATGTGGAGGAGGAGGAGGAGGAGACAGAGGGAAAGAAGAAGAAGAAGAAAAGAAAGTAGAAAAAGAATAAGAACATGAAAAAGAAGTAGAAGAAGAAGTTGATGAAGAAGAAGAATAATAATAAGATGAAGAAAAAGATGAAGAAGACGAAGAAGAAGAAGAAGTAGAATTAGAACAACAACAAGAAGAAGAAGAACAATTAGAAGAAAAAGAGGAGGAAGAACAAGAAAAAGAAAGAGAAGAAGAGGATGAGGAAGAAGACGAAGAAGTAGACGAAGAAGAAGAATAAGAAGAAGAAGAAGGAGAAGAAGAAGAAAAAGAAAAAGAAGAAGAATAGAAAGAAGAAGAACAAGAAGAAGAAGAAGAAGAAGAAGAAGAAGAAGAAAAAGAAAGAAGAAGAAGAAGAAGAAGAAGAAGTAGAACAGAAGAGGAAGATGAAGAAGAAGAAGATAAAAAACAAGAGGAAGAAGAAGATAATGAAGAAGAAGAAGAAGAGGGGGATGAGGAAGAAGAAGAGGTTGAAGAAGAGGAAGAAGAAGAACAAGATGGAGAAGGAGAAGAAGTAGAAGGAGCAAAACAAGAAGAAGAAGAAGAAGAAGATGATGATGATGATGAAGAAGAAGAAGAAGATGATGATGATGATGAAAAAGAAGAAGAAGAAGAATAAGAAGAATAAAAATCACAACTAGAAGAAGAAGCAAATGAAGAGGATGAAGAAGACGAAGATAATGATGACGTTGAAGAAAAATAATAATAAAAAGAAGAAAAAAAGAAAAAGATGAACATAAAGAAGTAGAGGAAGAAGAAGAAGAAGAAGAAGAAGAAGAAGAATATATAGAAGAAGAAGAAGATGATGATGATGAAGAAGAAGAAGAAGAAGAAGAATAAGGAGAAGAAAAACAACAACAACAACAAAATGCAAATGAAGAGGTTGAAGAAGAAGAACATAATGATGATGTTGAAGAAAAAGAAGAATAAAAAGAAGAAAAAAAGGAAAAGATGAAGATAAAGAAGTAGACGAAGAAGAAGAAGTATAAGAAAAATTAGAAGAAGAAGAAGAAAATGAAGAAGAAGAAGAGAAGGAGGAGGAAGAAGAAGAAGAGGAAGAAAAGGAAGAAGTGGAAGAAGAAGATGAAGAACGAGGAAAGGAAGGAAATTAAAATGAAGAAGAGAAGAAGAAGAAGAAGAAGTTGAAGTAGAAGATGAAGAAGGGTTAGAAGAAGAAAAAGAAGAAGAAGGAAAGGAAGAGGATGATGAAGAAGAAAATGTATTAAAAGAATCAGAAGAAAAAGAAGAATGAGAAGAAGAAGAGGAGTAGGAGGAGGAGGAGGAAGAAGAAGAAGAAGTAGAATAAGAAAAAAAAGAAGAAGAATAAGAAGAAGAAGAAAAAGAAGGTGTGAAGAAGAATAAGAAGAAGAAGAGGGAGAAGAGGAGAGGAAGAAGAAGAAGAAGATGAAGAAGGAGAAGGAGAAGAAGAAGATAAAGAAGAAGAAGTAGTAGAAGAAGTAGAAGAAGAAGCAAAAAAAGATGAAGTAGTTGGAAAACAGGAAGAAGTAGAAGAAAAAAAAGAAGAGGAAAAAGAAGGTGTGAAGAAGAACAAGAAGAAGAAGAGGGAGAAGAGGAAGAGGAGGAAGAGAAAGAAGAAGAAGTAGAAGAAGTAGAAGAAGAAGCAAAAAAAGATGAATTAGTTGAAAAATAAGAAGAAGAAGAAGAAAAAAAGAAGAGAAAAAAGAAGAAGAATAACAAAATAGTAATAAAGAAATTAATAATAACAATAATAATAATAGTAATAATTATAATAATAATAGCAACAATAATAATAATAATAGCAAAAATAATAATAATAATAATAAAAGGAAGAAGAAGAATAGGAAAAAGAAGAAAAAGAAAAAGAAGAAGAAGAAAAAGAAGTAGAATAAGAAGAGGAAGAAGGAGAAGCAGAAGAAAAGGAATAAGAAGATGAAAAAGAAGTTGAAGAAGAAGAAGAAGCGTAAGAAGAAGTAGAGGAAGAGGAAGAAGAAGAAGAAGAAGAAGAAGAAGAAGAGAAACAAGAAGAAGAGGAAGAAAAAGAAGAATAAGAAGAAGGAGTACAACAACTAGAAGAAGAAGGAGAAAAAAAGAAGCAAGACAGAAAGATGATAATCATGAAGAAGAAGAAGAAAAAGAAGGTGATGAAGAAAAAGGAGAAAAAGATGAAGGGGAAGAAGAAGAAGAAGTGGAAAAAGAGGAAGAAAAAGAAAAATTAGTAGTAGTAGAAGAAGAATAAGAAAAAGAAGAAGAAGAAGATGAAGAAGAAGAAGAAGAAGAATAGAAGAGGAAGAAGAAGAAGAAGAAGATCAAAAAGAAGTGGAAGAAGTAGACAATGAAGAAGAAGAAGAGGAAGAAGGAGAACAGGAAGAAGAAGAAGAAGAAGAGGAAGATGGAGAAGA
>JAIUJO010002600.1:7500-10000 GCA_023846275.1 Vanilla planifolia | reverse complement strand
CTTCATCTTCTTCTTCTTCTTCTTTCTTTTCTTCTTCTTCTTCGTCTGCTTCTTCTTCTACTTCTTCTTCTTTTTGTTCCTCCTCTTCTTACTCTTCTTCTTTTTCTTCTTCATCTTCTTCCTCTACTACTTCTTCATCGTCCTCTTCTTCTTCCTCTTGTACTTCTTCTTCCCAATCTTTTTCTTCTTCTTCTTCTTCTTCAGATTCTTCACCTTATACTACTTCTTCTTATTCTTTTTCTTCTTTTTCTTCTTCTTCTGCTACTTCTCGTTCTTTTTCTTCTTCTTCTTCTTGTTCTTCTTCTTCATCTTGTTCTTCATCTTCTTTTTCTCCTTCTTCTTATTCATCATCTTCTTCATCATTTTCCTCTTCTTCTTCTTCTTCTTCTTCTTTCTATTCATATTATTGCCCTTCATGCTCTTCTTTTTCCTCTTCTTCTTCTTTTAATTCTTCTTCTTCTTCTTCTTCTTCTTCTTTCTAATCTTCTTCTTCTTCTTCTTTCTAATCTTCTTCTTCTTCTTCCCCATCTTCTTCTTCTTCTTCTATTTCTTCCCCATCTTTTTGTTGTTTTTCTTCTCCTTTTTTTCTTCATCATCTTCTTCTTCTTCTTCATTTTCTTCTTCTTCTTCTTCTTCTTCTTCTTCTTTTTCTTCTACTTCTTCCACTACTTCTTTTTCTTCGTTTTATTCTTCTTCTTCTTTTTCATCATCTTCTTCTTCTTCTTCTTCTTCTTCCTCTTCTTCTTCTTTTTATTCTTTTTCTTTTTCTTCAACATCTTCCTTTTCTTTTACTTCTTCTACTTCTTCTTCATCATTCTCTTCTTCTTCCTCCTCTTCTTTGTCTTCTTCTTCTTCTTCTTCCACTTCCTCTCCTTCTTCTTCCTCTTCTGCTTCTTCCACTTCTTCATGTTCTTCTTCTACTACTTTTCCTTCTTTTTTTACTCTGTCTTCTTCTTTTTCTCCAACTTCAACATCATCATCATCATCTTCTTCTTCTTCAACTACTACTACTACTGGCACTACTTTTTCTTCTGCGTCTTCTTCTATTTCTTCTTCTTCTCCTTCACAAGCTTCTTCTTCTTCTTCTCCTTCTTTTTCTTCTTCTTCTTCTTCTTCTTCTTCTTCCATAATTCTTGTTCTTCTTCTTCTTCTTCTTTTTCTTCTTCTTCTCCTTCTTCTTCTTCGTCTTTTTCTCCTTCTTCTTCTTCTTCTTCATCTTCTTCTTTTTCTTCTTGTTCTTCTTCTTCTTCTTCTTGGTCTTCTTCTACAACTACTACTTGTTCTTCTTCTTCATCTTCTTCTACTTCTTCTACTACTTCTTATTTTTCTTATTCTTCTTCTTCTTCTTCTTCTTCTTCTTCTACTACTTTTTGTCCTTCATCTCCTTCTTCTTCCTCCTCTTCTTCTCGTAACACTTCTTTTTTTTCTTCTTGTACTCCTTATTCTTTTTCTTCTTCTACTTCTTCTCCTTCTTCTTCTTCTTCTTCTTCTTATTCTTGTTCTTCTTTTTCTTTGCCTTTGGGCTTTTCTTCTTCTTGTTGTTGTTCTTCTTTCTCCTCTTCATCTTCTTCTTATTTTCTTCTTCCTCTTATTCTTCTTCTTCTTTTTCTTCTTTTTCTTCTTCTTCTTCTTCTCCTACTTATTCTTCTTCTTTTGTTCTTCTTCTCCTTCTTCTTCTTCTTCTTCTTCTTCCCCTTCTTCTTCTTCTTCTTCTTCCTCCTCTTCCACTTCTTTTTTGTCTTCTTTATCTTTTTCTCCATCTTCTTCTTATTATTCTTCTTCTTCTACTATTACTACTACTACTAAAAAATCTTCTACTTCTTCTTTTACTTCTTCTACTTCTTCTTCTTTCTCTTCATCATATTCTTTTGCTACATCTTCTTCTTCTTATTCTTATTCTTATTATTCTTCTTCTTCTTCATATTCCCCATCTTCTTCTTCTTCTTCTTCTTCATCAACTTCTTTCTTCTTCTTCTTCTTCTTCTTCTTTCTCATCTTCTTCTTGCTTTTCTTCTTCTTCTCCTCCTCCTCCTTTCTACTTCTTCATTTAATTCTTCTTCTTCTTCTTCTACTCCTTCTCCTTCTTCTTCTTCATCATCATCATCACCTTCTTCTTCTTCTTCTTCTTCTTCTTTTCTTCTTGTTCTTCTTGTTCTTGTTCATGTTCTTGTTCTTGTTCTTGTTCTTCTTCATCATCATCATCATCATTTTCTTCTTCTACTACTTCTTCATCTTCTTCTTGTTCTTTCTCTTCTTCTTCATCTACCACTTCTTCTTCCTCTTTTTCTTCTTCTTCTTGTTCTTCTTCTTCTTCTTCCACTTCTTCTTTTTCATCAACTTCTTCTTTCTTCTTCTTCTTCTCGTTCTTCTTCTTCTTCTTCTTTTCTTCTTCTTCTTGCTCTTCTTCTTCTTCTCCTCCTCCTTCTTCTTCTACTTCTCCATTTAATTCTTCTTCTTCTTCTCCTGCTCCTTCTACTCCTTCTTTATCTTCTTCATCATC
>JAIUJO010002325.1:27500-35000 GCA_023846275.1 Vanilla planifolia | reverse complement strand
TCTTCTTGTTCTTCATCATCATCATCATCATCTTCTTCTCCTTCTCCTTCACCTTCTTTTATTCCTTCTTCTTCTTCTTCTTCTTCTATTTTTTCTTGTTCTTCCTCTTTTTCTTCTTTTTCTTCTTCTTCTTCTTCTTCTTCTTCTTCTCCTTCATCTTCACCTTCTTCTTCTTTGTCCTCAACTTCTTCCTCTTCATTTTCTTCTTCTTCTTTTTCTTGTTCTTCTACTTCTTCTTTTTTCTTGCTTTCTTCCTCCTCTTCTTCGTCTTCTTCTACGAATTCTTCTTCTTCTACTACTACTACTACTTCTTCTTCTTGATGTTCTTCTTTTTCTCTTGTGTCTTTTTTTCTTCTCCTTTGTCTTCTTCTTCTTCTCCTCCTTGTTCTTCATCTTTTTCTTATTCTTCTTCTTGGTCTACTTCCTCTTCTTCTTTTTCTTATTCTCCATCATCATCTTCTTCTTCTACTATTTCTTCTTCTTCTTCTTCTTCTTCTACTAGTTGTTTTTCTTCTTCTACTTCTACTACATATTCTTCATCTTTCTCTTCTTCTTCTTTTTCTTCTTCTTCTTTTTCTACTTGTTCATCATCTCCTTCTTCTTCGTCTTCTTCTTATTCTTCATCTTTTTCTTCTTCTTCTTCTTCTCATTTTCTTCTTCATTTCTGTCTCTTTCTTCTTCTTTGCCTTCTTCTTCTCCTTCTTCATCTTTTTCTTCTTCTTCATCCTCTTCTACTTCTTCTCCTTCTTTTCTTTCTTCATCTTCTACTTCTTCTTCTTCTCCTCCTCCTTTTCCTTCTTCTTCTTCTTCTTCTTCTTTTCTTCTTCTTCTTCTTCTTCTTCTTCTTCTAGTTCTTCTTCTTCATCATCTTCATCTTCTTCTTCTTCTTCTTCTTCTTCTTCTTCTTCTCCTTCTCCTTCTTCATCTTCTTCTTCTTCTTTGCCTTCCATTCCTCCTTCCTCTTCTTCATTTTTCTTTTTTGTTTTCTTCTTCTTGTTCTTCTACTTCTTGTTCTTCATTTTCTTCATCTTCTTCTTCTTCTTCTTCTTTTTCCTTTACAACTTCATCTTCATCTTCTTCTTCTTTTTCTTCTTTGTTGTCTTCTTCTTTTTCATCATCTTCTTCTCCTCCTTCTTCATCATCCACTTCTTCTTCTTCTTTTTCATCTTGTTCTTCATCTTCTTTCTTCTTCTTCTTCTTCTTCTCCTTCTCCTTCTTCTCCTTCTCCTTCTTTTTCTTCTTCTTCTTCTTCTTCTTCTACTACTACTACTACTTTTTCCTTTTCCTCCTCTTTTTCTTCTTATTCTTTTTATTCTTTTTCTTCTTCAACTTCTCCTTCATCTTCTTTGTCCTCAACTTCTTCAACTTCATTTTCTTCCTCTACTTCTTCTTCTTCTTCGTCTTCTTCTCGTTCTACGTTCTGTTCTTCTCCTTTTTCTTATTTTTCATCGTCTTCTTCTTCTTCTTTTTCTTCTTCTTCTTTTACTTGTTGTTCAGCTTCTTCTACTTCTTCTTCAAATTCTTCTACTTTTTTCTTCTTCTTCTTCTTCTTCTCCTTCTTCTTCGTCTTCTTCTTCGTCTTCTTCTTATTCTTCTTCTTTTTCTTTTCCTTCTTCTCAATTTTCTTCTTCATCACCATCTCCCTTTTCTTCTTCTTCTTCTTTTTTGCCGTCTTCTTCTCCTTCTTCTTCTACTTCTTCTCCCCCTCCTTTTCTTTATTCATCTTCTGCTTCTTCTCCTCCTCCTTTTCCTTCTTCTACTTCTTCTTCTTCTTCTTCTTCTTCTTCTTCTTCTTTTCTTCTTCTTCTTCTTTTCCTTCTTCTTCATCTTCTTCTTCATCATCTTCTTCGTCTTCTTCTTCTTCTTCTTCACCTTCTCCTTCATCTTTGCTTCTTCTCTTTCTTCTTCTTATTATTCCTCTTTGTTTTCTTCTACTTCATCATCCTCTTCTTCTTCATCTTCTTCTTTGCCTTCTTCTTCTTCTTTTTCTTCTTCTTCTTCTTCTATGCCTTCTTCTTATTGCTCGACTTCTTCTTCTTCTTCATCGTCATCATGTCATCACCTTCTTCTTCTTCGTCTTCTTCTTCTTCTTCTTCTTCTACTTCTACTACTTCTTCATCTCATTCTTCTTTTTCTTCATCTTCTACTTCTTCTTCATCATCTTATTCTTCTTCTTCTTCTTCTCCTCCTCCATCTTCTACTTCTCCTTCTCCATATTCTTCTTGTTCATCCTATTCTTCTTCTTGTTCGTCTTCTTCTTCTTCTTCATACTTTTCTTCTACATCTTACTCTTCTTCTTTTTATTCTTCTTCTTCCTCTTCTTCTTTGTTTCCTTCTTCTTCTTCTTCTTCTTCTTCTTCATCTTCTTCTTCTTCCTCCTCCTCCTCTTCTTCTTTTACTTCCTCTTTGTCTTCTTCTTTGTTTCTTCACCGTCTTCTTTTTCTTCTTCATCTTCTACTTGTCCTCCTTCATCTTCTTCTTCTTCTTCTTCTTCTTTGTCTTCTTGTTCTACTTCAACTTCTTCTTCTTCTTTTCTTCTTTTTATTCTACTTCTTTGGCATCTTCTTCTTCTCCCTCTAATTCTTTCGCTTTGTCTTCCTCTGCTTCATCTTCTGCTTTTCCTTCTTCATCTTTTTCTTCTTTTTTTCTTCTTCTTCCTCTTTTTTTTTTCTTCTTCTTCTTCTTCACCTTTTTCTTTCTTTTCTTCTTCTTCTTTGTCTTCTTCTACTTTTGTTCCTTATTGTTGTTGTTGTTCGTCTTCTACTACTTCTTGTTCTTCTTCTTCTTCCATATCTTCTTCTTCTTCCATATCTTCTTCTTCTTCCTCCTTTCTTTGTCCACTTCTTTTACTTCTTCTTCGTCTTCTTGTTCGTCTTCTTTTTCATCTTCTTCATCTTCTTCTTCATCTTCTTCCTCTTCATCTTCTTCTTCTAGTTCTTCTTCTTCTTCTTCTTCTTCTTCATCATCTTCTTCTTCTTCTTCTTATTTTTCTTCTTCTAGTTCTTCTTCTGCTTCTTCTCCTTCTTCTTGTTTGTCTTCTTGTTCTTCTTCTTTTCCTTCCACTACTCGTTCCTCTTCTTCATTTTTCTTTCTCGTTTTCTTCTTCTTGTTCTTCTACTTCTTTTTCTTCATTTTCTTCTTCTTCTTCTTCTTCTTCGTTTACAACTTCTTGTTCATCATCTTCTTCTTTTTCTTCTTTGTTGTCTTCTTCTTCTTCCTCCTCTTCTTCTTCTTCATCATCTTCTTCTCCTCTTTCTTCAACTTCCACTTCTTCTTCTTCATCTTCTTCTTATTCTTCATCATCATTATCATCATCTTCTTCTTCTTCTACTACTTTTTCTTCTTCTTCTTCTTCTTTTTCTTCTTCTTCTTCTTCTTCTCCTTCATCTTCACCTTCTTCTTCTTTGTCCTTAACTTCTCCCACTTCATTTTCTTCTTCTTCTTTTTCTTCTTCTTCTTCTTCTTCTTTCTTATCTTCTTCTTCCTCTTCTTCTTCATTCTTCTTCTTCCTCTTCTACTACTACTACTATTGCTACTACTACTTCTACTTCTTCTTGATGTTCTTCTTTTTCTTCATAATCTTCTTCTTTTTTCTCTTGTGTGACTTTTTTTCTTCTCCTTTGTCTTCTTCTTCTCATTCTTCTTCTTCTTCTCCTCCTTCTTGTTCTTCATCTTTTTCTTATTCTTCTTCTTATTCTACTTCCTCTTCTTCTTCTTTTTCTTATTCTCCATTATCATCATCTTCTTCTTCTACTTGTTGTTCTTCTTCTTCTATTTCTACTACATATTCTTCATCTTTCTCTTCTTCTTCTTCTTTTTCTTCTTCTTCTTCTTCTCCTTATTCATCACCTCCTTCTTCTTTGTCTTCTTCTTATTCTTCCTCTTTTTCTTCTTCTTCTTCTCATTTTCTTCTTCATTTCCATCTCTTTCTTTTTCTTCTTTTCTTCTTCTTTGCCTTCTTCTTCTCCTTCTTCTTCTTCTTTTTCTTCTTCTTCATCTTCTTATACTTCTTCTCCTCCTCTTTTCCTTTCTTCAACTTCTGCTTCTTCTTCTTCTCCTCCACCTTTTCCTTCTTCTTCTTCTTCTTCTTCTTCTTCTTCTTCTAGTTCTTCTTCTTCTTCTTCATCTTCATCTTCTTCTTCTTCTTTTTCTTCCTCTTCTTCTCCTTCTCCTTCTTCATCTTCTTTTTCTTCTTTGCCTTCCATTCCTCCTTCCTCTTCTTCATTTTTCTTTTTTGTTTTCTTCTTCTTGTTCTTCTACTTCTTTTTCTTCATTTTCTTCTTCTTCTTGTTCTTCTTTCCCTTTACAACTTCATCTTCATCTTGTTCTTCTTTTTCTTCTTTGTTGTCTTCTTCTTCCTCCTCCTTATCTTCTTCTCCTCCTTCTTCATCATCCACTTCTTCTTCTTTTTTTTCTTCTTGTTCTTCATCAACTTCTTCTTCTTCTTCTTCTCCTTCTCCTTCTTCTTCTTCTTTGCCATCTTCTTCTTCTACTACTACTTTTTCTTTTTCCTCCTCTTTTTCTATGTTTTGTTCTTCTTCTTCTTCTTCATATTCTTCTTATTCTTTTTCTTCTTCATCTTATCCTTCATCTTCTTTGTCCTTAATTTCTTCCACTTCATTTTCTTCCTCTTTGTGTTCTTCTTCTTCTTCTTCTTCTTCTTTGTCTTCTTCTTCCTCCTCTTCTTCGTCTTCTTCTACTAATTCTTCTTCTTCTTACTCTTCTTCTTATTCTTCTTCTTTTACTTCTTCTTCTTCATGTTCTTCATCTTTTTCTTCGTCATCTTCTTCTTCCTCCCCTTCTATGTCTTCTTTTTCTTCTTCTTTGCCTTCATCTTCTTCTTACCCTTCTTTTTCTTCATCTTTCTCTTCGTCTTCGTCTTCTTCTCGTTCTACTTCCTATTCTTTTCCTTTTTCTTATTTTTCATCGTTTGCTTCTTCTTCTTCTTCTTCTTCTTCTTCTTCAACTTGTTGTTCTTTTTCCACTACTTCTTCTAAATATTCTTCTATTTCTTCTTCTTCTTCTTCTTCTTCTTCTTCTCCTTTTTCTTCGTCTTCTTCTTCATCTTCTTCTTATTCTTCTTCTTTTTCTTCTCCTTCTCATTTTTCTTCTTCATCTCCATCTCCTTTTTCTTCTTCTTCTTCTTCTTCTTTGCCTTCTTCAACTCCTTCATTTTCTTCTTCTTTTTCTTGTTCTTCATCTTCTTCTACTTCTTCTCCTCCTTTTCTTTCTTCATCTTTTGCTTTTTATTCTCCTCCTCCTTTTCCTTCCTGTTAATTCTTCTTCTTCTTCTTCTTCTTCTTTTCTTCTTCTTCTTCTTCTTCTTCTTCTTCTTCTTCTTCTTCATCTTCTTCATCTTCTTCTTCTTCTTCTTCTTCTTCTTCTTCACCTTCTCCTACATCTTTACTTCTTCTCGTTCTTCTTCTTCTTATTCCTCTTTGTTTTCTTCAACTTCATCATCCTCTTCTTCTTCTTCTTCATCTTCTTCTTTGCCTTCTTCTTCTTCTTCCTCTTCTTCTTCTTCTACGCCTTCTTCTTCTTGCTCAACTTCTTATTCTTCATCATCATCATCATCATCACCTTCTTCTTCTTCTTCTCCCTCTTCTCCATCGACTTGTTCTTCTTCTTATTCCTCTTCTTCTACTCATTCTTCTTCTACTCATTCTTCTTCTTCTTCTTCTTCTTCTTCTTCTTCTTCTTCTTCTTCTTTTACTTCTACTACTTCTTCTTCATCTTATTCTTCTTTTTCTTCGTCTTCTACTTTATCTTCTTCATTATCTTATTCTTCTTCTTTTTCTTCTCCTCCTCCATCTTATACCTCTCCTTCTTCATATTCTTCTTGTTCATCCTATTCTTCTTCTTGTTCGTCTTCTTCTTCTTCTTCATACTTTTCTTCTTCATCCTATTCTTCTTCTTTTTATTCTTCTTCTTCTTCTTCTTCTTCTTCTTCTTTTTCTTCTTCTTCTTCCTCCTCCTCCTCCTCTTCTTTTTTTTCTTCACCATATTCTCTTTCTTCTTCTTCTTCTTCTACTTCATCCTATTATTATTATTGTTATTATTATTATTATTAATATTATTACTATTATTCTTTTTCTTTTAGTTCTTCTTTTTCTTATTCTTCAACTTCTTCTTTTTGTTCTTCTATTACTTCTGCTTCTACTTCTTCTTTTTTTTCTTCTTGTTCTTCTTGTTCTTGTTCTTCTTCTATTTTATCTTCTTCTTATTATTCAACTTCTACTATTTCTTCTTTCTCTTCTTCTTCTTTTTCTTCATCATTATCGTCTTCGTCTTTCTCATATTCTTCTTCTTCGTCCTGTTCTTCTTCTTCTTCTCCTTCTTCTTCTCCTTCTTCTTTTTCTTCTACTTCATCATCTTCTTCTTCATCACCATTTTCCTTTTCTTCTTCTTCTTCAACTTCTTCTTCTTCATCATCTTCTTCTTCCTATTCTTCTTCTCTTTTTACTTCTTCTTCCTCTACTTCTTCTTTTTCTTCTTTGTCTTCTTCGTCTTCTTCTTTTTCAACTCCTTCGTCCTCTTCTTCTTCTTCTTCGTCTTATTCTTCATCTTCATCATCTTCTTCTACTTCTTCTTTTTCTTCTTCTTCTTCTTCTACTACTACTTATTCTCCTTCTCCTTCTTCTTCTCTTTATTATTATTATTATTATTCTTCTTCTTTTCTTCCTCTTCTTCTTCAACTTCCTCTTAATCTTTTTCTTCTTCTTCTTCTTCTGTTCATCATCGTTATTTCTTCTTCTTCTTCTTCTTCTTCTTCTTCTTCTTCTTCTTGTCCTTCATTATCTTCTTCTTCTTCTTCTTCTTCTTCTGCTTCTTCTTCCTCTTCATCTTCTTGATCTTCTTCTTCATCTTCCTCTTCTTCGTGTTCCTCTTTTTCTTCTTCTTCATCTTCTTCTTCTAATTCTTCTTCTTCTTCCTCCTCTTCTTTTTTTTTCTCCACTTCTTCTTCTTCTTCATTTTCTTCTACTTCTTCTTCTACTTCTTCTTTGTCTTCATCTTCTTCTTCTTCTTCTTTTTCTTCGTCTTCTTCTTCTTCTTCTTCTTTGTCTTCTTCTTCAACTTCTTATACTTCATCTTCTTCTTTTTCTTCTTCGTCTTCTTCTTTTTCTCTTCTTCATCATCTTAAACTTCTCCTCCTTCAACTGCTTCTTCTTCTTTGTCGTCTTCACCTTCCATCATCATCTTCTTCTTCTTCCTCTTCTTCTTCTTCATTTTCTTCTTCTTCTTCTGGTTCTTCTAAATCTTCTTCTTCTTCTTCCTTCTTTCTTCTTTCACTTCTTTTACTTCTTCTTCATATTCTTCTTCATTTTCTTCTTCAACTTCTTCATCTCCTCCTTCTTCATCTACTTCTTCTTCTTCGTCTTCATCTTCACCTTCTTCTCCTTATTCTTCTTCTTTTTTTGTTCTTCTTCTTCCTCTTCTTCTTCTTCTACTTTTTTGTCTTCTTCTTCTCCTTCTCATTCTTACCCTTCTTCTTCTTCTTCT
>JAIUJO010002325.1:20000-25000 GCA_023846275.1 Vanilla planifolia | reverse complement strand
TTCAACTTCCTCTTCTTCATCTTCCTCTTTTTTTTCTTTGTCTTCTTCTTCTTGCTCTTATTATTCTTCTTCTTCTTCTTCTTCTTCTTCTTTTTCCTCTTATTCTTCTCCTTTGTCTTCTTCCTCTTCTACTTCTTCCTCATATTCTTCTTTATCATCTTCTTCTTCTTGTTCTTGTTCTTCTTCTTCTTCTTCTACTTCTTCTACATTGTCATCTTCTTCTACTTCTTCTTCTTCTTCTTCTTCTTCCTCTTCTTCTTCTTCTCCACCTTCTTCTTCTTCTTCTTCTTCTTCTTCTTCTTCATTTCTTCTTCTCCTACTTGTTCTCTTTCATCTTCTTCCCTTTCTTCTTCATGTTCTCGTTCTTTTCTTCTTCTTCTTCCTCTTCTATTCCTTTTTTGACTCTATTTATTATTATTATTATTCTTCTTCTACTACATCTTCCTCTTTTTGTCTTCTTCTTCATCTTCAAGTTCATCATCTTCTTCTTCTTCTACATCTTCTTCTTCTTCTTCCTCTTCCTCTTCTTCTTCTTCTTCTTCTTCTCCTTCTTCTACTTCTTCTCTCTTCCTTATTCTTCTTCTTCTCATCCTTCTCCTTGTTCAACTTTTTCTCCATCTCTTTCTTCTCCTTCTTCCCCTTCGACTTCTTCTTCTTCTTCTTCTCGTTCATGTTCTTCTTCTTTTTCTTATTCATTTCTTTTTTCTTCTTTGACTTCTTCTTCTTCTTATTCTTCTTCTTCTTCATCATCTTCTTTTTTCTTCCTCTTCTTTATCTTCAACTTCTTCTTTATCTTCTTCTTCTTCTCCTCCTTCTACTTCTTCAATTTCTTCCTCTTCGTCTTCTTCTTCTTGTTCTTTTTCTTCTATTTCCTCTTGTACTTCTTCATCTTCTTCTTATTCTTATTATTCTTCTTTCACTTCTACTTCTTCTTCGTGCCCTTTTTCTTCTTCGTCTTCTTCTTCTTCTTCTTCGTGTTCTTCTTTTTGTTCTTCATCAACAACTTCTTCTTCATCATCTTCTTATTCTTCTACTTCTTCTTCCTCGTCTTGATCCTGTTCTTCTTCTTCTTAATCTTCTTCTTCTTCTTCTCCTCCTTCTTCTTGTCTTTCTTCTTCTTCATCTTCTTGTCCTTCTTCTTCTTCTTCATCTTCTTCTTCTTGTCCTTCTTTTTCTTCTTCTTCTTCTTCTTCTTCTTCTTCTTCTTCTTCCTCTTCTTCTTCTTCTTCTTCTTCTTCCTCTTCTTCTTCTTCTTCTTCTTCTTCTTCTTCTTCCTCTTCTTCTTCTTCTTCTTCTTCTTCTTCTTCTTCTTCTTCCTTTTCTTCCTTTTCTTCTTCTACTTCTTCTTCTTCTTCCTCTTCTTCTTCTTCTTCTTCTTCTTCTTTTTCTTCTTCTTTATCTTCTTCTTTTTCTTCTTCTTCTGCTTCTTCCTCATAATCTTCTTCTTTTTTTCTTTTTCTTTTTCTTCTTCCTCTTCTCCTTCTTCATCTTCTCCTCTAACTCCTTGTTCTTATTTCTCTTCTTTTTCTTCTTCTTATTCATCATCATCATCATCTTCTTCTTCTTCATCTTCTTTCTCTTCGAATTCTTTTTTCTTCTTCATCAACATCTTCTTCTTCTTCGTCTTATTCTTCTTCTTCTTCTTCTTGTTTTTCTTCTTCTTCTTCTTTTTCTTCTTCTTCTTCATCTTCTTTCTGTTCTTCTTCTTCTTCGTCTTCTTCATCCTCTTCTTCTTCTTCTTCTTCTTCTTCTTCTTTGTCTTCTTCATCATCTTCTTCTGCTTATTCTTCTTCTTCTGTCTTTTTCTTCTTCTTTTTCTTCTTCTCCATCTTCTTCTTATTCTGCTTCTTCTATTTCTTCTTTATCTTCTCCTTCTTCTTCTTCTTCTTCTTCATCTTCTCCTTTTTCTTCTTCATCATCTTCTTCTTATTTGGGTTCTTCTTCTTCTTTGTGTTGTTCTTCTTCTCTTTCTTATTCTCCTTTTTCTTCTTCTTCTCCTTCTTATTCTTCTACTTCTTCATATTCTTCTTTTTATTCTTTATCTTCTTCTTTTTTTTCTTTTTCTCCTTCTTCCTCTTCTTCTTCTTCCTCTCTTCCTTCTTCTACTGCTCCTTCTTCTTATTCTTTTTCTTTTTATTCTTCTTTTTCTTTTAATTCTTCTTCTTCTTCTTCTTCTTATTTTTCGTCTTCTAATTCTTCTTCTTCTTCTTATTCTTCTTCTTCTTCTTCTTTTTCTACTTCTCTTTCTTCTTCTTCTTCTTCTACTACTTCCACTTCCTTTTCGATTTATTTTTCTTCTGTATTATTATTGTTATTATTCTTTTTCTTCTTCATCTTCTTCTTCTTCGTCGCCTTCTTCTTTTTTTGTCTTATGCTTCTCCGAGTTCCTCTTCTTTGTCTTCATCGTCTTCTTCTTCTCTTCCTCTTCTTCTTCTTCTTCTTCTTTATCTTTATTTTTTCTTCTTCCACTTCTTCTTACTCATCGTAATAACCCTCTTCTTGTTCTTCTACTTCTTCTTCTTCTTCTTTATATCGTTCTTTTTCTTCACTTTCTTCTCCTTCTCTTCTTCATATTCTTCATCTTCTTCTCTTTTTTTTCCTTCTTCTTCTTCTTCTTCTTCTTCTTTTTCTTCCTCTTTTTCTACTTCTACTTCCTCTTCTCCTTCTTCTTCTTCTTCTCCTTCTCATTCTTTGTGTTCAACTTCTTCCTCCTTATTTTCTTCTTCTTCTCCTTCATTTTCTACTTCTACTTCTTTTTTGTATTCTTTTTCTTCTTCTTCTTTGCCTTCTTCTACTTCTTCATATGCCTCTTGTTCTCCTTGTTCCTCTTCTTTTTCTACTTCTTCCTCTTCGTATTCTTCATCCTCTTCTTCTTTGACTCTTCTTCTTCTTCTTCCTCAACATCTTGTTCTTCTTCTTCTTCATCATTTTCTTCTTCATCTTCTACTTATTTGGCTTCTTCCTCTTCTTTGTCTTCTTCTTCTCATTCTTCTTCTTCTTCTACTTCCTCGACTACTTCTTATTCTTCGTCTTCTTCTTCTTCTTCTTTTTCTTATTCTTTGTCTACTTATTTTTCTTCTACTGCTCCTTCTTCTACTTCTTTTTCTTCTTCTTCTTTTAAATGTTTTTTTTTCTTCTTCTTCTTCTTATAATTTATCTTCTAATTCCTCTTCTTCTACTTTTTGATGTTCTTCTTCTTCATCTTCTTATTCTTATTCTTCTTCTTTTTCTTCTTCCACTTCTTCTTTCTCTTCTCCTTCTTCTTCTTCTTCTCTTCTTCTTCATCTTCTTCTTCTACAACTTCCACTTCTTCTATGTCGACTTCTTCTTCTTCTTCTTTTTCTTCTACTTCTTCTTTTCTTCTTTTCTTCTTCCTCTTTTTCTTCTTCTTTTTCTTCTTCTTATCCTTCTTCTTCTCCCTTTTCTTCATCTTCTTCTTCTTTTAATTCTTCTTTTTCTTCTTCTTCTTCTTCATCTTCATTTTCTTCTCCTTCCCCTTCTTCATATTCTTTTTCTTCATCTTCTTCTTCTCTTCTTCTTCTTCCCCCTCTTCTTATTCTTCTTTTTCTTCTACATCATCATCATCATCATCTTCTTCTTCCTCTTCTTCTTCTTCTTCATTTTCTTTTTCTACTACTTCTTCTTCTTCTTTTTCTACTTATTCTTCTTCTTCTTCCTCTTCTTATTCTTCTGCTTCTCCTTCTTTTTCTTTTTCTTCTTAAACTTCTTTTTCCTTGTCTTCTTCTACTTATTTGTCTTCATCTTTTTCTTCTTCTTCTTCTTCATCATCATCTTCTTCTTTTTTTGTTCTTCTTAATTTTCTTCTTCTTCTTCTTATTCTTCTTCTTATTCTTCGTCTTATTATTTTTATTATTATGATTAATATTGTTTTCATTGATATTATTATTATTCTTTTTCTTCTTCTACTTCTTCTTCATCCACTTCTTCTTTTTCTTATTCTTAGTATTCTTTGTCTTCTTATTCTTTCTCTTCTTCTTCTTCTTCCACTACTTCTTCTTCTTCTTCTTCAGCTTCTTCTTCTTCCTCTTCTTTTTCTTTGCCTTATTCTTCTTCTTCTTCTTCTTCTTCTTGATCTTCTTCTTCATTATCTTTTTCTTCATCATCATCATCATCATCATCTTCTTCTTCTTCTTCTTCTTGTCCATCTTCATTTTCTTCTCCTTCATCTCCTTCATCTTCTTCTTCTTCTTTTTATTCTCCATACTCTTCATTTTCCTCTTTTCTTCGTCTTCTTCTTCTTATTCTACTTTCTCTACTTGTTCTTCTTTTTTTCTGCTTCTTCTTTTTCTTATTCATTGCCTTCTTCTTCTTCTACTTCTTCTTCTTATTCTTCTTCTTCTTCATCATCTTCTTTTTTTCTTCCTGTTCTTTGTCTTTGGCTTCTTCTTTATCTTCTTCTTCTTCTCCTCCTATTTCTTCTTCAATTTCTTCCTCTTCGTCTTCTTCTTCTTGATCTTCTTGTATTTTTTCTTCGTCTTATTCTTATTCTTATTCTTCTTCTTCCCGGCCATCTTCTTCTTTTTCTTCTTATTTGTGTTCTTCTTTTTCATCTTCTTATTCTTCTACTTCCTCTTCCTCTTCTTGATCCTCTTCTTCATCTTCTTCTTCTTCTTAATCTTCTTCTTCTTCTTCTTCTTCTTCTTCTTCTTCTTCTTCTTCTTGTTCCTCTTCTTCTTCATCTACTTCTTCTTCTTCTTCGTCATCATCTTCTTCTTTGCCTTCCACACCTCCTTCCTCTTCTTCATTTTTCTTTCTTGTTTTCTTCTTCTTTTTCTTCTACTTCTTCTTCTTCATTTCTTCTTCTTCATCATCTTCTTCTTCCTTTACAACTTCTTGTTCATCTTCTTCTTCTTTTTCTTCTTTGTTGTCTTCTTCTTCTTCATCATCTTCTTCTCCTCCTTCTTCAACTTCCACTTCTTCTTCTTCATCTTTTTCTTATTCTTCATCATCATCATCTTCTTCTTCTTCTCCTTCTCCTT
>JAIUJO010002325.1:10000-15000 GCA_023846275.1 Vanilla planifolia | reverse complement strand
TGATTTTGGTTCTTCTTGTTCTTCGTATTCTTCCACATCTTCTTCTTCCACTTCTTCATCTTCTTTTTCTTTTTCTCTTGCTCCTCCTTGTCATCCTTCTTCTTCTTTGCCTTCTTCCCCTTGTCCAGCTTCTCCTTCTCCTACTCCTTCTTCTCCTTCTTGTTCTTCTCCTTCCTCTTCTTTGTTTTCGTATTCCTCTCGTTCTTTTTCTTCTTTGACATTATTTCTTCTTCCTCTTCTTCTTCTTCTTCTTCTTCTTCTTCTTCTTCTTCTTCTTTTTCTTCTTCTTCTTCTTCTTCCTCTTCTTCTTCTTTTTCTTCTTCTTCTTCTTCTTCTTCTACTTCATCTTACTATTACTACTATTATTATTATTATTATTACTATTCTTTTTCTTTTACTTCTTCTACTTATTCTTCAACTTCTTCTTTTCCTTCTACTACTACTTCTGCTTTTACTTCTTTTGTTTTTTCTTCTTGTTCTTCTTCTTCTTCTTCTTCTCTTTTATTTTCTTCTTATCCTTCAACTTCTACTATTTCTTCTTTTTCTTCTTCTTCTTCTTCTTCTTCTTCTTCTTCTTCTTTTTCTTCATTGTCACATCTTCATCTTCTTCATATTCTTCTTCTTCATCCTATTCTTCTTCTTCTTCTCCTTCTTCTTTTTTTTCTTCTACTTCATTGTCTTCTTCTTCATCATCGTTTTCCTCTTATTCTTATTCTTCAACTTCTTCTTCATCATCTTCTTCTTTCTATTCTTCTTACTTTTTTACTTCTTCTTCCTCTACTTCATTTCTTCTTTGTCTTCTTCTTCTTCTTCTTCTTCTTGTTCAACCCCTTCGTGGTCTTCTTCTTCTTCGTCGTCTTATTCTTCATCATCATCTTCTTCTACTTTTTCTATTTCTTCTTCTTCTTCTTCTTCTTCTTCTTCTGCTTCTTCTTATTCTCCTTCTCCTTCTTCTTCTACTTCTTATTACTATTATTATTATTCTTCTTCTTCTTTTCTTCCTCTTCTTCTTCTTCTTCTTCTTCTACTTCAGTTTATCATCATCATTTTCTTCTTCTTCTTCTTCTTCTTCTTCACATTCATTATCTTCTTCTTCTTCTTTTTCTTCTTTTCTTCTTTTTCTTCTTCTTCTTCTTCTTCTTCTTCTACATCTTCTTCATCATCCTCTTCTTCGTGTTCCTCTTTTTCTTCTTCTTCATCTACTTCTTTTAGTTCTTCTTCTTCTTCTTCTTCTTCTTCTTTTTCTTCTTCTTCTTCTGCATCTTCTTCTTCTTCTTCTTCTTTAACTTCTTATACTTCGTTTTCTTATCCTTTTTATTCTTCGTCTTCTTCTTTCTCTTCTTCTTCATCATCTTCATCTTCTCCTCCTTCAACTACTTCTTCTTTGTCATCTTTTGCTTCTTCATTATCATCATCACCTTCTTCTTCTTCCTCTTGTTTTTCTTCATTTTCTTCTTCTTCTTCTTCTCAATCTTCTTCTTCTTCTTCCTCCTTTCTTCTTCCACTTCTTTTTCTTCTTCTTCATCTTCTTCTTCGTTTTCTTCTTCATCTTCTTCATCTTATTCTTCATCTTCTTCTTCTCCTCCTCTTCATCTACTTCTTCTTCTTCATTCTCCTTCTTCTTCTTATTCTTCTTTTTTTCTTCTTCTTCTTCCTCTTCTTCTTCTTCTCCTTCTTCTTCTTCTCCCTCTAATCTTCTTTTTCATCTTCTTCTTTTGCTTCTCATTCTTACACTTCTTCTTCTTCTTCTTCTTCTTCTTCTTCTTTTTTCTCTTCTTCTATTTGTCATCATCATCTTCTTTCCCTTCTTCTTCTTCTTCTTCTTCTTCCTCTTCTTCATCTTCTTATTCCTTTTCTTTTTTTCTTCTATTTCTTCATTTTCCTCTTCTTCATCTTCTTCATCTTGTTCATCTTCTTCATCTTCTTCTTCTTCTCCTTCGTCATCTTCTTCTTGTTTAACTTCTTATACTTCGCCTTCTTCTTATTTTTCTTCTTCATCTTCTTTTTTCCTTCTTCTTCATCATCTACATCATCTCCTCCTTCTTCAACTTCTCCTTCTCCTTCTTTGCCATCTTCTTCTTCATCATCATCATCACCTTCTTCTTCTTCCTCTTCTTCTTCCTCTACTTCTTCTTCTTCTTCTTCTTCTCCGACATCTTCTGCTTGTTGCTCTGCTTCTTCTTCTTCTTCTTCGACTTCTTAATCTTCTGTTCATCATCATCATCATCTTCTTCTTCTTCTTTTCTTCTTTTTCTTCTTTTTCGTCTTCTTTTCGTGCTTCTTCATCTTCAACTTCTTCATCCTCTTCTTCGCCTTCCTCTTCTTTATCTTTCTCTTTTTCTTCTTTGTCTTCTTCTTCTTCTTCTTCTTCTGCATCATCTTTTTGTTCGTCTTATTCTTCTCCTCTGTCTTCTTCTTCTTCTTTATCTTCTTCTTCTTCTTCTTCTTCTACTGCTTCTTCTTCTTTGACTTCTTCTTCTTCTTTTCTTCCTCTTTTCCTTCTTCTCCGTCTAATTCTTCTTCTTCTTTGTCTTCTTCTTCTTCATTTTTTCATCGTCTTCTTCTTCCTCTTTTCTTCTTCTCCAACTCCTCCTTCTCCTGCTCCTTATTTGCCATCTTCTCTTTGTTCTCTTTCTTCTCCTTCCTCTTTGTCTCCTTATTTTCCTTCTTTTCTTCTTCTTCTTCCTCCTCTTTTATTTCTTTGACTTTATTTCTTCTTCTTCTTCTTCTTCTTCTTCTTCTTCATCTTCATCTTCATCTTCATATTCTACATCTTCCTCTTTTTCTTCTTCTACATCATTTTATTATTATTATTCTTCTTCTTCTTCTTCATTTTCGTCTTCTTCTTCTTATTCTTCCTCTTTTCCTTCTTCTTCTTCTTCTTCTTCTTTTTCTCCATTTTCTTCTTCTTCTTCTTCTCTTACTTCTACTTTTCTCCTTCTCCTCCTCCATCCCCCTCTGCTTCTTCTTCTTCTTCTTTTTTTGTTTCATCATCTTCTTCTTCTTCTTCTTCAACTTCTTTGTCTTCTTCTTCATCTTCTTCTTCTTCTACTTTTTCTTCTACTTTTTCTTCATCTTTACTTTTTTCTTCTTCTTCTTCTTCTTCTCCTACTTCTTCTTCATCATCTTCTTCTTCTTTTTCTTTTTCTTGTTCTTCTGCTTACCCTTCTTCTTCTCCATCTACTTCTTCTTCTTCTTCTTCTTCTCCTACTTCTTCTTCATCATCTTCTTCTTCTTTTTCTTTTTCTTGTTCTTCTGCTTACCCTTCTTCTTCTCCATCTACTTCTTCTTTCTCTTCCTCTTCTTCTTCATCTTCTTCTTCTTCTTCTTCTTCTCAATCTTTTCTTCTACTTCTTCTTGCTTTTCTTAGACTTCTTTTTCATCTTCTTCATCTTCTTCTTCTTCTTCTTCTTCGTCTTCTTCTTCTTCTTCTTCTTCTTCTTTTTCTACTTCTGTCTTTTCTTCTTCTTCTTCTTCTTCTTCTTCTTCTTCTTCTTCTTCTTCTTCTCCTCCTCCTCCTCCTCCTCCTCCTCCTCTTACCTTTTCTTTTTGTACCACTTTTTCTACATCTTCGACTTTGGCTTCTTCTTCTACTTCTTCTTCCTCTTCTTCTTCATTGTCTCCTTCTGTTCTTCTTCACATTCTTCTTCTTTGTCTTCTTCTTCTTCTTCTACTACTACTACTACTACTATTATTACTTTTTCTACTTCTGCTTCTTCTTCTTCTATTTCTTCTCCTTCATCTTTTTCTTCTTATTCTTCTTCTTCTTATTCTTCCTCTTCCTCTTCTTCATCTTCAATTTTTTTCGTCCTCTTCTTCTTCCTCCACTTTTTTTCTTTTTCTTACTATTCTTATTTTTATTCTTTTTCTTTACCTTCTTCTTCTTCTTCACCTTCGTATTATTCCTCTACCTCATCTTTGTTATCACCTACTTCTTTGTCTTTTCTTCTTTTCTTCTTCTTCTTCTTCCCCATCTTCTCCATTTTGTTCTTCTTGTTATTCTTCATCTTCTTCCACTTTTTCTTCTTCTTCTCCTTCTCCTTCTCCTTCTTCTTCTCCATCTCCTTCTTCGTCTTCATCTACTACTACTTCTTCTTCTTCATCTCCTACTCCTTCTCCTTCTTTTTCTTCTTCTTCATCATCTTCTTGTTCTTCTCCTTCTTCTTTTTCTCCTTCTTCTTCTTCTTCTACTTCTTCTTCGTTTTCTTCTTCTTCTTCTTCTCCTACTTCTTTCTCTTCTTCTCCTTCTTCTTCTTCTCCTTCTTTATTTTCTTCTTCTCCTTCTTCATCTTCTCTTCTTCTTGTTCTTCTTCTTCTTCCTCTTCTTCTTCTTCTTCTTCTTCTTCTTCTTCTTCTTCTTCTTCTTTTTATTCTTCTTCTTCTTTGTCTTATTCCTCTCCTTCTGTTTCTTCTTCCTCTCCGTCTTCCTTTTCTTCTTCTTCTTGTTTTTCTTCTTCTACATGTTCTTTCTTCCTCTTCTTCTTCTACTTCTTCTCCTTCTTCCCCTTCTCCTTCTTATTCTTCTTATTCTTCTTCTTCTACTTCTTCTTCTCTTCTTCTTCCCCTTTCTCTTATTCTTCTTCTTTGTCTTCAACTTCTTCATCTTCCTCTACTTCTACTTCGTCTTCTTCTTCTTAATCATCATCTTCTTTTTCTACTTCTCTTTCATCTTTTTCTTCTTCTCCCTCTTCCCCTTCTTGTTCTTCATCTTCTTCAACTTCTTCTTCTTCTCTTTCTCCTTCTTTTTCACCTTTTTCTTCCTCTTCGTCTTCTTCTTCTTCTTCTTCTTCACACTACTTCATCATCTTCTTCTTCTTCTACTGCTACTACAACTACTACTACTTCTTCTTCTTTTTTTTCATCGTCTTCCTCTTCCTCTTCTTTATGAACATCTTCTTCTACATCTTCTTTTTCTTCATCTTCTTTTTCTTCTTCTTCTCCTTGATTTTTATCTTCTTTTTCTTGTTCTTCTTTTTCTCCTTCTTCTTATTTTTATTACT
>JAIUJO010001578.1:37500-40000 GCA_023846275.1 Vanilla planifolia | reverse complement strand
GAAGAAGAAGAAGAAGTTGGAGAAGAAGATGATGAAGAAGAAGAAAGAGAAGTAGAAGAAACTAGAAGAAGAAGAAGAAGAAGAGGAGGAAGAAAAAGAAGAAGAAAATGATGTTGGTGATGAAGAAGAATAAGAAGATGAAAAAGAAGAAAAAGGAGAAAAAAAACAAGTAGGAGTAGTAGAAGGGCAAGAAGATGAAGAAGTAGTAGAAGAAGAAGATGAAGAAGTAGAAGAAGAGAAAAAGAAGTATGGAAAAAAAGAGACGAAGAAGTAGTAGAAGAAGGAGAAGGTGAAGAATAAGTAGAAGAAGTAGAATAAAAAGAAGAAGAAGAAGAAGAAGAAGAAGAAGAAAAGAAGAAGAAGAAGAACGAGAAGAACATAATGTAGAAGTAGAAGAAGAAGAAGAAGAAGAAGAAGTTGATGATGAAGAAGAAGAAGAGGAAGGAGAAGATTACGATGAAGAAAAAGAAGAATAAGAAGTAGAAGAAGCAGTAGTAGTAGTAGAGAAGAAGAAGAAGAAGAAGAAGAACAAGAACAAGAGGAAGGACAAGATGAAGAAGAAGAAGAAGATGAAGAAGAAAAAGAAGAAGAAGAAGAAGAAGAAGTAGAAGAAGTACCAGTAATAATAGTAGTAATAGAAGAAGAAGAAGAAGATGAAGAAGTTGAAGAAGAAGAAGAAGATGAAGAAGAAGAAGAAGATGAAGAAGAAGGAGAAGGAGAAGAAGAAGATGAAGAAGAAGAAGAAGAAGTTGAAGAAGAAGAAGAAAAAGATGGAGAAGAAGAAGTTGAAGAAAAACAAGATGGAGATTAAGAAGAAGAAGAAGAAGAAGAAGAAGAAATGGAAGAAGAAGAAGAAGAAGAAGAAGAAGAAGTTGATGATGATGAAGAAGAAGAAGAAGAAGAAAAAGTAAAAGAAGAATAAAAAGCAGAGGAAGAAGAAGAAGGAGAGTAGAAGATGAAGTAGGAGAAGAAGAAGAAGAAGAAGTAGAAGATGAAGTAGATGGGGAAGAAGAAGTAGAAGAAGAAGAAAAATGAGAAGAAGAAAAAGTTGAAGAAGAAGAAGAAGAAAATAATGTTGAGGAAGAAGAAGAAAGAAAAGAAGAAGAAGATGAAGAAGTAGAAGAAGCTAGAAGAAGAAGAAGTAGAAGTATAGAAAAAAGAAGAAAGAGACGAAAAATAGTAGAAGAAGAAGAAGAAGGAGAAGAAGATGTAGAAGAAGAAGAAGAAGAAGTAGAAGAAGCAGATGCAGAAAAAGAAGAAGATGAAGAAGAAGAAGAAGAAGGAGAAGAACTTGATGTAGAAGCAGAAGAAGAAGATGATGATGAAGAAGAAGAACAAATAGATGAAGAAGAAGTAGAAGGAGAAGAACAACAAGAAGAAGAAGATTATGATGACGAAAAAGAACAATAAGAATAAGAAGAAAAAGAAGAAGTAGTAGTAGTCGTAGAAGAATATGATGAAGAGGAAGAAGAAAAATAAAAAGAGGAAGAACAAGTTGAAGAAGAATAGAAAGAAGAAGAAGAAGAAGACGAAGAAGGGAATGATAAAGAAAAGGGAGCAAAAGATGATAAAGAAGAAGAAGAAGAAGTAGAACCAGAAGAAAAATGAGGACAAGAAGAAGAAGTAGAACCAAAAGAAAAATTTGGACAAGAAGAAGAAGTGGAATATGAAGAAGAAGAAGTAGAAGAATAAGAAGAATTAGAAGTAGTAGAAGAAGAAGAAGGAAAAGAAGAAGAAGAAGAAGAAGAAGAAGAAGAAGCAGGAGAAGAAGTTGATGAAGAAGAAGAAAAAGAAGTAAAAGAAACAAGAAGAAGAAGAAGACCAAGAAGAAGAGGAAGAAAAAGAAGAAGAAGAAAATTATGTTGACGATGAAGAAGAATAAGAAGATGAAATAGAAGAAAAAGGAGAAGAAAAAGGAGAAGAAAAAGAAGTAGTAGTATAAGTAGAAGAACAAGATGATGAAGAAGAAGAAGAAGAAGATGAAGAAGTAGAAGAAGAGAAAAAGAAGAAGAAGAATTGAAAAAAAAGAAAGAGACGAAGAAGTAGCAGTAGAAGAAGAAGAAGAAGATGTTGAAGAAGTAGAAGAAGAAGAAGAAGAAGAAGTAGAAGAAGAAGAAGAAGAAGAAGAAGAAGTAGATGAAGAAGAAGAAGATCAAGATGAAGAAGAAGAGGAAGAAGAAGAAGAAGATAAAGAAGTACTAGTAGTAATAGTAAAAGAAGAAGAAGAAGAAGATGATGAAGATGAAGAAGATGATGAAGAAGAAGAAGAAGAAGAAGATGACGAAGAAGGAGAAGGAGAAGAAGAAGAAGAAAAAGCTAAAGAAGAACAAGAAGAAAAATAAGGAGAAGAGGAAGTTGAAGAAAAAAAGATTGAGATAATGAAGAAGAAGAAGAAGAAGAAGAAGAAAAAGAAATGGAAGAAGAACAAGAAGATGATGAAGAAGAAGATGATGATGAAGAAGAAGAAGAAGAACAAGAAGAAAAAGAAGAATAAAAAGTA
>JAIUJO010001578.1:12500-20000 GCA_023846275.1 Vanilla planifolia | reverse complement strand
ACGAAGAAGATGAAGAAGAAGAAGATGAAGAAGAAGAATATGAAGTAGTATAAAAAGAAAAAGAAAAATGAGAAGAAGAAGAATTAGAAGAACAAAAAAAGAAGAAAAAAAGAAAAACAAGAAGAAGATGATCAAAAAGAAGAAGACGAAGAAGAAGAAGAAGAAGAAGAAGAAGACTTCTTCTTCATCGTCTTCTTCTTCTAATTCTTTTTCTTCTTTTTCTTCTTCCTCTTCTTCATCTTCTTCTGAATCGCCATCATCTTCTTCTTGTCCTTCTTCATCATCCTCTTCTTCTTGTTCTTCTTCTTCTTATTCTCGTTCTCCTTCTTCTTCTACTTCTTCTTCTGCTTCTTCTTCTCCTCCTTCCTCATCTTCTTCTTCTTCTTCTTTCTCTTCTTCTTCTTCTTATTCTTCTTATTCTTCTTCTCCCTCTTCTTCTTCATCTTCCACTTCTACTTCTGCTTCTTCTCCATCTTTTATTACTACTTCTCATCCTCCTCCTTCTATTTCTTCTTTTTCTTATTATTGTTATTATTATTATCATTATTCTACTTCTTCTTCCTCTTCTTCGAAATTTTTTCTTCTTTATATTCTTCTTCTTCTTCTTCTTCTTCTTCCTGCTTTTCTTCTTCTTCTTCTTCTTCGTCCTCTTCTTCTTCTTCTACTCCAACTTCTTCATCTTCTTTTTCTTCTTCTTCTTCTTCATCTTCTTCTTCTTCTACACTTCTTCTCTTATCCTTCTTCTTCTTCTTCATCTTCTTCTTCTTCTTTTTGTTCTTCTACTTATACTTTTTCTTCTTCTTCTTCTTCTTCTTCTTCTTCATCATCTTTTTTTGTTCTTCTTTTTCTTAATCTACTTCTTCTTCTTCTTCTTTCTCTTCCTCTTCTTCTTCTTCTCCTTATCTTCCTCCTTCATTTCAATCTCTTTCTTTTTCTTCATCTTCTTCTTCTTCCTTCTCTTCTTCTTTTTCTCCTCCTTTGTTTATTTGTTTTTCTTTTTCTTCTTCTTCTTCTTTTTCATCATCTTTTTCTTCTTCTTTTTCATCATCTTCTTCTTCTTCTTCTCCTCTTATACTTCTCCTTCTTATCTCCTTCTTCTTCTTCTTCTTCTACACCAACTTCTTCTTCTTCATCATTTTCCTCTTCTCCTTCATTTCCTTCATCTTCCTCTTCTTCTTCTTCTTCTACTTCTTCTTCTTCTTTATCTTCTTCCTCTTCTTCTTCTTCATCTTTTTCTTCATCTTCTTCTTCTTATTCTCCTTCTTCTCCTTCCTGTTCCCCTTCTTCTTCTTCATCATTTTCTCCCTCTTCTTCTTCTTCTTCCTCTTTCTCTTCTTCTTCTTCTTCTTCTTCGTTTTCCTCTTCTTATTTTTCTTCTTCTTCTTCTTCTTTGCCTTCTTGTTCTTCTTATTATTCTACTTTTTCTTCTTTTTCTTCTTCTTCTTCTTCATCTTCTTGTTCTTCTTATTCTTCTTCCTCTTCTTCTTCTTCTTCTTCTTCTTGTTACTCTTCTTGTTCTTCTTCTTCTACTACTACCTCATTTTTTTCTTGTTCTTCTTTTTCTCCCTTTTTTTCTTGTTCTTTTTCTTCTCCTTGTTCTCCTTCTTCTCCTTCTTCATAACCTTCTTCTTCTTGTTCTTCTCCTTCTTCTTCTCCTTTTTCTTCTTCTTCTTCTTCTTCTTCATCTTCTTCTTCTTCTTCTCCTTCTCCTTCTCCTTCTCCTCCTTCCCACTATCTTTCATTTTTTCTTCTTCTTCTTCTTCTTCTTCTTCATCCTCTTCTTCTTCTTCTCCTTCTTTGCCTTTTTCTTCTTCTTCTTCTTCTTCTTCTCCTTCTTCTTCTTCTTATTTTTCTTCCACTTGTTCATCTTCTTCTTGTTCTTCATCTTTTTGTTCTTCTCCTTCTTTTCCTTCTTTTTCTTCCTCTTCTTCCTCTTCTTCTTCTTCTTCTTCTTCTTCTTATTATTATTATTATTATTATTATTGTTATTATTATTATTATTATTATTATTATTATTATTCTTCGTCATCTTCTTCATTTTCATCTTCTTCTTCTTCCTCTTCTTCTTCTTTTATTTCTTCATCTTCTTCTTTTTCTTCTTCCTCTTCTTCATCTTTATCTTCTTCTTCTTCATCTTCCACTTCTACTTCTTATTGTTGATCTTTATCTTCTTCTTCTTCTTATTCATCTTCTTCTCCGTGTTTTACTTCTTCTTTTTCTTGTTCGTGTTTTTCTTCTTAGTCTTCTTCTTCATCTAATTCATTTTCTTCTTCATATTCATTTTTTTCTTCTTCTTGATCTTCTTCATCTTCTTCTTCTTCTTCTTTTTCTCTTACTTTGTCTTCTTCTTCTTCTCCTCCTACTTCTACTTCTTATTTTTCTCCTTCTTCTTCTCCTTCTTCTTCTTCGTCTACTTCTTCTTCCTCTTCTTCTTATTCTTCTCCTAATTCTTCTTCTTCTTTTCTTCTTCATCTTCTTCTTCATCTTATTTTTCTTCTTCTTCATCTTCCTCTTCTTCTTCTTCTTCTTCTTCATTTTTTTTTCTTCTCCTACCGATTCTCCTTCTCCTTCTTCTTCCTCACCATTTTCTTCTTCTTCTTATTCTTCTTCTTCTTTCTCCTCTTCTTCTTTTTCTTCTTCTTCTTCTTCTTTGTCCTTTTCTTCTTCTTTATCTTCTTATTCTTCTTCTTCTTCTTCATTTTCTTCTACTACAACTTCTTCTTCTTCTTTTTCTTTTTCTACTTCATCATCTTCTTCTTCTTCTCTTTCTCATTCTTCTTCTTCTTCTTCTTCCTCTTCTTCTTCTTCTTCTTTGTCTTCTTCTTCTTTTTCTTCTTATTATTATTATTATTCTTATTCTTCTTCTTCTTCCTCTACCTCTTCTTCTTCTTCTACTACTACTTCTTTTACTACATCATCATCATCTTCTTCTTCTTCTTCTTCTTCTTCTTTTTCTTCTCCTTCTTCTTCTTCTTCTTCTTCCCCTTCTTTTTCTCCCTCTTCTTCTTATTCTGCTTCTCCTTCTTCTTCTTCTTATTATTGTTATTGTTATTCTTCTTCTTCTTCTTCTTCTCTTCTTCTTTTTCTTCTTTTTCTCCTTCTCCTTCTCCTTCTTCTCCACCATCTTCCTCTTTTTCTTCTTCTTCTTCTTCTTCTTCTTCTTTCTCGCCTTCTCCATCTTCTTCTATTTCTTCTTCTTCTTCTTCTTCTTCTTTGTCTTCTTCTTCTTCTTCTCTTTCTTTTTCTTCATCAACTTCTTAATTTTCTTCTTCTTCTTTTCTTCTTCTTCTTCTTCTTCTTATTCTTTTTCTTCTTCTCCTTCTTCGTCTTCTTCTTCTTCTTCTTCTCGTCCTCCTCCTTCGTCTCCTTGTTTTTCTTCTTCTTCTTCCTCCTCCTCTTCTTCTTCTTCTTCTTCCTCTTCTTCTTCTCCTCCTCCTGCTTTGCCTTTTTCTTCCTCTTCTTCTTCTTCTTCTTCTTCTTTTCCTTCTTCTTCTTTTTCCTCTCCTATTCTTGTTCTTCTTGTTTTTCTTCTTCTTCAAATTCTTCTACTTCTTCTTCTTCCTCTTAACATTCTTCTTCTTCATCATTTTTTTGTCTTCTCCTTCTTTCCTTTGTTCTTCTTCTTCTCCTTCTTCTTGTTCTCCTTCTTCATCTTCTCCTTCTTCTTCTTCTCCTTTTTCTTCTTCTTCTTATTCTTCTTCTTCTCCTTTTCGTTCTTCTTCTACGTCTTCATCTTCCTCTTCTTCTCCTCCTTTTTCTTCTTCTTCTTATTCTTCATCTTCTCTTTTTCCTTCGTCTTCTTCTTCTTCTTGTTCTTCTCCTTCTTCTTCTTCTACTTCTTCTTCTTCTTCTTCCTCTTCTTCTTCTTCTTCTTCTTCTTCTTCCTCATCATCATCTTCTTCTTCTTGTTCTTCTTTTGCTTCTTCTTCTTCTTCCTCTTCTCCTTTTGCTTCTTCTTCTTCTAGTTCTTTTTTGTCTTCTTCTACTTCCTCCTATAATTCTTCTTCGTCTTCTTCAACTTTTCTTCTTCTTTTTCTTCGTCGTCATCTTTTTTTTCTTCTTCTCCTTCTTCTTCGCCTTATTCATTTTCTTCTTCTTCTTCTTCTTCTTCTTCATTTCTTTTTCTTCGACATCTTCTTCCTCTTCTCCTTCTTCTTCTTTTCCTCTCCTTCTAAAATGAAGAAGAAGGAGAAGGAGAAGGAGAAGGAGGATGAGGAGAAGAATGAGGAGAACGAGAAGAAGGCAAAGGAGAAGGAGAAGGTGATGGAGAAAGAGAAAGAGGAGATGGAGGAGTAGGACAAGAAGAAGAAAAAGAAGGAGAAGAAGAAGGAGAAGGTGAAGGAGAAGGAGGAGAAGGAGAAGGGGAAGAAGATGGAGAAGGAGAAGAAGAAGAAGAGGAAAAGGAAGAAGAAGAAGAAGAAGTAGAAGTAGATGAAGAAGAAGAAGAGAAGAGGAAGAAGTAGTGGAATAAGAAGAACAAGAAAAGAAGAAGAAGGAGAAGAAAAACAAGAAGTAGAAAGATGAAGCAGAAGAAAAAGGAGATGGAGAAGAAGAAGAAGAAGAAGAAGAAGAAGAAGTGAAAGACAAAGAAGAAGAAGAAGAAGAAGAAGAAGAAGAGGAAGAAGAAGATAAAGAAGAAGAAGAAGAAGAAGAAGAAGAAGAAGAAGAAGAAAAGGAAGATGAAGAAGAAGAAGAAGAAAAAGAAAAACAGGAAGAAAATGAGAAACAAGAAGAAGAAGAATAATAGGGGAAGAAGAAGAAGAAGAACACGAAGAAGAGGAAGAAGTAGAGGGCAAAGAAGAAGAAGAAGAAGAAGAAGAGGAGGGGGAGGAAGAAGAGATGGATTAGAGATTAGTGATTAGATGTTACTAATCAGGGTTTAGGGATTAAAGAGGTAGGGTTTAGGGTTTAGGGATTAGGGATTAGGGAATATGAATTATAGATTATGGAGGGAGGGATTAAGGATTTTAGATTAGGTATTAGAGATTATGGATTTGGATGGGAGGGATTAGGCATTAAAAATTAAGGATTAGGGATTAGTTATTAGGAATTAGAGATCAAAGATTATGGATTAGCAATTAGAGATTAGAGTTTAAGGATTAACGATCATGGATTAGGGAGTAGGGATTAGGGAATAAGTAATAGGTTCATCTACAACGATTTCTTCTTCTTCATCTTCTTCTTCTGAATCATCATCATCTTCTTTATTGTCTTCTTCTTCCATTACTTCTTCTTCTTCTTCTTCTTCTTCTTCTTCTCCTTCGTCTTCTCCTTCTTCAACTTCACGTTCTTCTTCTTCTTCTTCATTCTCTTCTAGTTTTTCTTGATCAACTTCTTCTTCAACTTCCTCTTCTTCTTGTGCTTCTTCTTCTACTTTTTCATCTTCTTCTCCTTTTTTTTCTCCTTTTTCTTTTTCTTCTACCTCTTAATCTTCTTCTTCTCCTTCTCCTTCTCCTTCATCATCTTCTTCTCTTTCTTCTTCTTCTTCTTCTTCTTCCTCCTCTTTTTCCTCTTCTTCTTCTTCTTCTTCGCCTTCTTCTTTTTCTTCTTCTTCATCTTGATCTTCTTCTTCTCCTTCTCCTTCTCATTCTTCTTCTTCTTCTTCTTCCATATTTTCTTCTTCTTCTGCTCCATCTTCTTCTTCTTCTTCAACTTCATCTTTGTCTTCCTCCGCATCTTTTTCTTCTTCTGCTTCTTCTTCTTCATCTTCTCCTCCGCCTTCTTGTTCATCTTTGTCATTTTCTTCTTCTTCTTCTTCTCCCTCTTCTTCTTCTCCCACTTCTTCTTCTTCTTCTATATTCTCTTTATTCTTCTTCTAATTTCTCTTTCTTCTTCTTCTTCTTCTTCTTGTTCTCTTTCTTCTCCTTCTTCCTCTACTTCTTTTTCATCTTCCTTTTCTTCTTCTATTTCTTTTCTTCTGCTTCTTCTTCTTCTTCTTCTTCTTCTTCTTCTTCTTTTTCCTCTTCTTCTTCTTCTTCTTCTTATTCTTCTTCTACTTCTTCTTCTTCTTCTTTTTCTTCTTCTTCTTCTTCTTCTTCTTTTTCTTCTTCTTTTTCTACTACTACTACTACTACTACGTCTTCTTATTTTTCTTCTATTTCTTCTTATTCTTGTTCTTCTTCTTTTTCTTCTCCTTCTTGCTTCTTCTTCTATATTTTCTTCTTTATCTTCATCTACTTCCTCTTCTTCGTCTTCTTCTTCTTATTGTTCTTCTTCTTCGCCTTATTATTCTTCTTCTTCTTCTTCTTCTTTTTTGTCTTCATCTTCTTCTTCTTCTTCTTCTTCTCTTCTTTGTCTTCTTCTTCTTTTTCGACTTTTTCTCATTAGTCTTCTCCATTTTCTTCTTCTTCGTCATGTTCTTCTTCTTTATCTTCTTATTCTTCCTCTTCTTCGTCTTCTTCTTCTTCTTCTTCTTCCTCTTCTTCATCTACCAATTCTTAATCTTCTTCTTCTTTTTCTTTTTCATAGTCATCTTCTTCTTCTTCATCTTCACCTTCTTCCTCTTCGTCTTCTTCTTCTTCTTCTTCTTCTTCTTCTTCCTCTTCTTCTTCATCTTCGTCTTCATCTTTTTCTTCTTCTTCTTTGTCGTTTTCTTCTTTTTCTTCTTCCTCATCTTCATCATATTCTTCTTTACCTTCTTCTTCCTTTTCTTCTTCTTCTTGTTCTTCTTCTTCTTCTTCTACACTTTACTTTTCTTCTTATACACCTTATTCTTCTTCTTCAACGTCTTCTTCCTCATTTTCTTCATCTTCTTTTTGTTCTTCTTCTTCTCCTTTTACTTCTTCTTATTCTTCTTCATCTGTTGTTTTTTCTTCTTCTTCTTTTTCTTCTTCTTCTTCTTCTTCTTCTTCTTCTTCTTTTCTTCTTCTTCAACTATTTTTTCTTCTTCTTCGTCTTCTTCTTCTTCTTCTTCTTCTTCTTCTTCTTTTTCTAGTTCTTCTTCTTCTTCTTTTTCTTCTTCTTCATCTTTTTCTTCTTCTTCTACTTCTTCTTCTTCTTCTCCTACTACTTTTTTTTTTCTTTATCTTCGTGTTCTTCTTCTACTTGTTCATCTTCTTCCTCGTCTTCTTTTTCTTAATTGTCTTCTTCTTCTTCTTCTTCGTTTTGTTCTTCGTCTTTTTCTTCTTCTCTTTTTTTTCTTCTTCTTATTGTTCTTCTTCACCTTCTGCTTCTTATTTTTCTTCTTCTTCTTCTTCTTCTTCGACTTTTTTTCTTCTTGTACTTCTTTGCCTTCCTCTTCCTCCTCTTTTTCTAGTAATACTTCTTCTTCTTCTTCTTCTTCTTTGCCTTCTTCTTCATCATGATCATCTTCTTTTTCTTCTTCTTCTTCTTTTTCTTCTTCTTCTTCTTATTATTATTATTCAAGTTCGACTTTTTCTAAATCTTCTTCTTCTTCTTCTTCTTCTTTTTAATCATCTTCTTGTTCTTGTTCTACTTCTTCTTCTTCTTCTATCACTACTTTTTCTACTTCGTCTTCTTCGTCTTCTTCTCTTACTTCTT
>JAIUJO010001578.1:0-7500 GCA_023846275.1 Vanilla planifolia | reverse complement strand
CTTCCTTATCTTCTTTTTTCCTTCTTCTTCTTCTTTATCTTCTTCTACTTCTTCTTCTTTTTCTTCTTCTTCTTCTTCTTCTATTCCTATTCTTCTTCTACTTATTCTTCTTCTTCAGATTTTTCTTCTTCTTCTTCCTCTTCTTCTCTTCTTCTTTTTCTTCTTCTTCTTCTTCGTCTTCTTCTTTTTTGTCTTCTTCTTCTTCTTGTTCTTTGTCTTCTACCTCTTTGACTTCTAGTTATTCTTCGTCGACTTCTTCTTCTACTTCTTCTTCGTCTTCTTCCTCTTCTTCTTTTTCTTCTTCTTCATCTTCTTCTTCTTCTCCTTCGTCTTCTTCTTCTTTTTCTTCTTCTTCTTCTTCTTCTTCTTCTTCCTGTTATTCTTCTTCTTCTTCTCTTTCTTCACGTTTTCTTTCTCCTTCTCTTTCTTCTTCTTCATCATCTTCTTTCTTCTTCTATCTTCTTCTTCAACTTCTACTTCTTCTTCTTCTTCTTATTCTTCTTCTTCTTGTTCTTCTTCTTCTCCTTGATCTCCTTCTTCTTCTTACTTTGCCCCTTTTTCTTCTTCAACTTCTTCATCTTCTTCGTCTTCCTCTTCTCCTTTTACTTCTTCTTCTTTCACTTCTTTTTCATCATCTTCTTCTTCTTCTTCTTCTTTGTCTTCTCCTTCTTCATCAACTTCTTCTTCTTCTTCTTCTTCTACTTCTTCTACTTCTCGTTATCCTCCTCCATCTTTTTCTTCATGTCCTTTTTCTTCTTTTTTTCTTCTTCATCTTTTTCATTTTCTTCCTCTTCTCCTTCTTCTTCTCCTTCTTCTTCTTCTTATTCTACTTCTTCCTCTTCTTATTCCTCTTCTTCTTCTTCCTCCTCTTATTCTTCTTCTTTTTCATCTTCTTATTCTTCTTCATCTTCTTCTACTTCTTCTTCTTCTTTTTCTTCTACTTCTTTGACTTCCACTTCTTCTTCGTCCTCTTCTTCTTCTTTTTCTGTGTCTTCTACTTCTTTGACTTCCACTTCTTTTCTTCTTCTTCTTTTTCTTCTTCTTCTTCTTCTTCTAGTTCTTCTTCATCTTCATCTTCATCTTCTTCTTCTTCTTCTTCTTCTACTTTTTCTTCTTCTTCTTCTTCTTTTCCTACTTCTGCCTCTTCCTCTTCTTCTTCTTCTTCTTCTTCTTCTTCTTCTTCTTCTTCTTCTTTCTCTTCTACTTTTTCTTTTTCTTCTTTGTTTTCTGCTTCTTTGCCTTCTACTTCTTCATCTTCACCTTCTTCTTCCTCTTCTTTGTCTTCTTCTTCTTCTTCTTTTTCTTCTTCTTCATCTTCTTCTTCTTTTCATTCATCTTTTTCTTCTTTTCATTCATCTTTTTCTTCTTCTTCCAATTCTTCTAATTTTTCTCTTTCTTTTTCTTCTTCTCCTTCTTCTACTTCTCCTTCTTCTGCTTCTTTTCTTCTCCTTCTATTTTTTCTTCTTCATCTTCATCTTTGTCATCTTCTTCTTCTTCTAACTTTTCTTCTTCTTCTACGTCTACTTCTTTGTCTTCTTCATCTTCTCTTTCTTCTTCTCCACCTTCTTCTTGCTCTCTTCTTCTTCTCCTACTTCTTCTCCTTCTTCTCCTTCTCCACTTCTTCTTCTTCTTCTTCTTTGCCTTTTTGTTCATGGTCTTCTTCTACTAATTCTTCTTCTTCTTGTACTACTTCTTCTTCTTCTTCTTCTTCTTCTTCTTCTTCTTTCTCTTCTTCTTCATCATCATCATCTTCTTCTTCTTTTTCTTGTTTATCTTCTAGATTTCTTTCATCTTTTTCTTCATCTTCATTGTTTTCTTCATCTTCTTCATCATCATCATCTTCTTCTTGTACTTCTTCTTTACTCTTCTTCTTCCTCTCCTTCTTCTTCTTCTTCTTCTTCTTCTTCTTCTTCATCTCCTTCTTTTTCTTGTTTTCCTTCTTCTTCTTTTTCTTCTTCTTCTTTGACTTCTTCTTCTTTGTCTTCTTCTTTATCTTCTTCTTCTTCTTGTTTAGCTACTTCTTTTACCGCTTCTTTCTTGTCTTCTTTTTCATCATCATCATCATCTTCTTCTTCTTCTTCTTTTACTTCCTCCTAGTCTTTGTCTTCTCCTTCTTCTCATACTTCTTCTTCTTCTTCTTCATTGTCTTCTTCTTCTTCGACTTCTTCTTCTTCTTCTACTTCTTCTTATCGTTGATCTTCTTCTTCTTCATCATCATCATCATCTTCTTCTTATTCTTCTTCTTCTTCCTCTTTTTCTTCTTCATCTTTGTCTTCTTCTTCTTCATCTTCTTCTTTCTCTTCTTCATCTTCTTCTACTTCGCCTTCTTCTTCTTCATTTCCTTCTTCTACTTCTCCACATTTCTCTTCTTCTTCTTCTTCTTCATTTTCTTCCTATTCTTCTTCTTCTTCTTCATCATCATCTTCATCTTCTTCATCTTCCTCTTCTTCTCCTTCTTCATCATCTTTTTCTTTTCTTAATCTTCTTTTTCTTCACCTTCTACTTCTTCTTCTTCTTCTTCTCCGTCTAATTCTTTTACTTCTTCTTCTTCCTCTTCTTATTCTTCTTCTTCTTCTTCTTCTTCTTCTTCTTCTTCTTCTTCTTTCACTTCTTCTTCTCAATCTTCCCCTTCCTCATCTTCTTTTTTTCTTCTTCTTGTTTATCTTCTTCTACTTCTTCTTCTTCTTCTTCTTCTTCTTCCTGTTCTTCTCTTCCTCTTCTTCTTCTACTTATTCTTCTTCTTCTTCCTCTTCTTCTCTTCTTCTTTGTCTTCTTCTTCTTCGTCTTCTTCTTTTTTGTCTTTTTCTTCTTCTTGTTCTTTGTCTTCTACCTCTTTGACTTCTTGTTCTTCTTCGTCGACTTCTTCTTCTACTACTTCTTCGTCTTCTTCCTCTTCTTCTTTTTCTTCTTCTTCATCTTCTTCTTCTTTTCCTTCGTCTTCTTCTTCTTTTTCTTCTTCTTCTTCTTCTTCTTCTTCCTGTTATTCTTCTTCTTGTTCTTCTTCTTATTCTTCTTCTTCTCTTTCTTCTCGTTTTCTTTCTCCTTCTCTTTCTTCTTCTTCATCGTCTTTTTTTCTTCTTCTATCTTCTTCTTCAAGTTCTACTTCTTCTTCTGCTTCTTCTTATTGTTCTTCTTCTCCTTGATCTCCTTCTTCTTCTTGCTTTGCCCCTTTTTCTTCTTCTACTTCTTCATCTTCTTTGTCTTCCTCTTCTCCTTTTACTTCTTCTTCTTTCACTTCTTTTTCATCATCATCTTCTTCTTCTTCTTCTTCTTCTTTGTCTTCTCCTTCTTCATCTACTTCTTCTTCTTATTCTTCTTTTACTTCTTCTACTTCTAGTTATCCTTCTCCATCTTTTTCTTCATGTCCTTTTTCTTCTTTTTTTCTTCTTCATCTTTTTCATTTTCTTCCTCTTCTCCTTCTTCTTCTTCCTCTTCTTCTTATTCTACTTCTTCCTCTTCTTATTCCTCTTCTTCTTCTTCCTACTCTTATTCTTCTTCTTTTTCATCTTCTTCTTCTTCTTCATCTTCTTCTACTTCTTCTTCTTCTTCTTTTTCTTCTACTTCTTTGACTTCCACTTCTTCTTCGTCCTCTTCTTCTTCTTTTTCTGCGACTTCTACTTCTTTGACTTCCACTTCTTTTCTACTTCTTTTTCTTCTTCTTTTTCTTCTTCTAGTTCTTCTTCATCATCTTCTTCTTCTTCTTCTTCTTCTTCTTCTTCTGCTTTTTCTTCTCCTTCTTCTTCTTTTCCTACTTCTGCCTCTTCCTCTTCTTCTTCTTCTTCTTTGTCTTTTACTTTTTCTTTTTCTTCTTTGTTTTCTGCTTCTTCGCCTTCCACTTCTTCGTCTTCACCTTCTTCTTCCTCTACTTTTTCTTCTTCTTCGTCTTCTTCTACTTTTCATTCTTCTTCTTCCAATTCTAATAATTTTTCTCCTTCTTTTTCTTCTTCTCCTTCTTCTTCTTCTTCTCCTTCTATTTTTTCTTCTTCATCTTCATCTCTGTCATCTTCTTCTTCTTCTAACTTTTCTTCTTCTTCTACGTCTACTTCTTTGTCTTCTTCATCTTCTCTTTCTTCTTCTCCACCTTCTTCTTGCTCTCTTCTTCTTTTCCTACTTCTTCTCCTTCCTGTCCTTCTCCATCTTCTTCTTCTTCTTCTTCTTTGCCTTTATGTTCATGGTCTTCTTCTTCTAATTCTTCTTCTTCTTGTACTACTACTTCTACTTCTTCTTCTTCTATCTCTTCTTCTTCATCATCATCATATTCTTCATCTTTTTCTTCATCTTCTTCATCATCATCATCTTCTTCTTGTACTTCTTCTTTCCTCTTCTTCTTCCTCTACTTCTTCTTCTTCTTCTTCTTCTTCTTGATCTCCTTCTTTTTCTTGTTTTCTTCTTCTTCTTCTTCTTCTTCTTCTTCTTCTTCTTTGTCTTCTTCTTTATGTTCTTCTTCTTCTTCTTGTTCAGCTTCTTCTTTTATCGCTTCTTTCTTGTCTTCTTTTTCACCATCATCATCATCTTCTTCTTCTTCTTCTTTTTCTTCCTCCTAATCTTTGTCTTCTCCTTCTTCTTCTACTTCTTCTTCTTCTACTTCTTCATTGTCTTCTTCTTCTTCGACTTCTTCTTCTTCTTCTACTTCTTCTTATCGTTGTTCTTCTTCTTCTTCTTCCTCTTTTTCTTCTTCATCTTTGCCTTCTTCTTCTTCATCTTCTTCTTCCTCTTCTTCATCTTCTTCTACTTTGCCTTCTTCTTCTTCATTTCCTTCAACTGCTTCTCCACCTTTCTCTTCTTCTTCTTCTTCTTCATCTTCTTCTTATTATTATTCTTCTTCTTCATCATCATCTTTTTCTTCTTCTTCTCCTTCTTCATCTTCTTTTTCTTTTCATCTTCTTTTTCTTCACCTTTTACTTCTTCTTCTTCTTCTTCTCCTTCTTATTCTTCTACTTCTTCTTCTTCCTCTTCTTATTCTTCTTCTTCTTCTTCTTCTTCTTCTTCTTCTTCTTCTTTCACTTCGTCTTCTCAATCTTCCCCTTCCTCATCTTCTTTTTCTTCTTCTTCTTTTTCTTTTCCTTCTTGTTCCTCTTCTTCTTCTTCTTCTTCTTCTTCTTCTTATTCTTCTTCTTCTTTCTCTTCTTCTTCTTTAACATCTTCTTTTTCTTTTTCTTCTTCTTCTTCTACTGCAATTTCTTCTTCTTCTTCTTGTTCTACTTCTTCTTCTTCTTTTTCTTCTTCCTCTTCTCTTTCTCGTTCTTCTTCTACTACGTCTTTACCTTCATCTTCTTGTTCTTCTTCCACTGCGTCTTCTTCTTCTTCTTTTCATTTTTCTTCTCCTGCTTCTACTTATTCCTTTACTTCTTTTTTTTTCTTCTTCTTCTACTTCTTCTTTTTCTTTTTCTCCTTTTTCTTCTTCTCCTCATTTATCTTCTACTTGTTATTCCTTTTCTTCTTATTCCTCTTCTCCTTCTTCTTTATTTTATTCTTTTACTACCACTTCTACAACTTCTTTTTCTTCTTCTTCCTTTTCTTCATCTTCTTCTTCCTCTTTTCATCTTCTTTTTCCTCTTCTTCTGCTTATGCTTCTTCTTCTTCTTCTTCTACTTCTTTTTTTTCTTCTTCTTATTCTTTTTATTCTTCTTCTTCTTATGCTTCTTCTTCTTCCTCCACTTCTTCTTCTTCCTCTTCCTCTTCTTCTTCCTCTTCTTCTACTTCTTCTACTTCTTCTTCTTCTTCGTCACCATCTCCTTGTTCTTTTTGTTCTTTTTCTATTTCTCCTTCTTCTTCTTGTTGTCCTTCTTCTTGTTCTTCTTCTCCTTGTTCATCTTCCATTTCTTCTTCTTCTTCTCCTCTTCTTCTTTATCTACTATTACAACATTTTTCTCTTCTTCTTGTTTTCTTTAACTTTTTCATCTTCTTCTTCTTTTTCTTCTTCTACCTCTTCTCCTTCTTCTTCTTCTTCTTCTTCTTCTTCTTTCTCTTCTTCTTCTTCTTATTCTTCTTCTCTTCTTCTTCGTCTTCTTCTTCTTCTTCCTCTTCTTCTATTACTACTACTACTACTTCTTCTTCTTCCTCCTCTTCTTCTACTTTAACTTCATCTACTTGTTCTACCTCTTTTTCTTCTTCTTCTTCTTCTTCTACTTCTTCTACATCTCCTCTTTCTTTTACCTCCTCTTCTTCTTGTTCTTCTTCCCCTTCTATATCTCCTTCATCTTTTACTACGTCTTTACTTCATCTTCTTTTTCTTCTTCCTCTTCTCTTTCTACTTCTTCTACTACTTCCTCACCTTCAACTTCTTCTTCTCCTTCTACTTCTTCTTCATCTTCTCCTTTTTCTTCTTCTGCTTCTTTTTCTTCCACTTCATCTTCTTATTTTTCATCTTCTTCATCTTCTTCTTCTTCTACATCTTCTACTTCTTATTCTTCTTCTTCTTCTTCTTTTTCTACTTCTTCTCATTTTTCTTCTTTTACTTATTCTTTTACTTTTTCTTCCTCTTCTCCTTCTTCATTTTCGTCTTCTTCTTCTTCTTTTTCTTCTTTTTCTTCTTTTTCTTCTTCTTCTTCTTCTTCTTTTCTTTTTGCTTATTCTTCTTCTTCTCCTTCTTCTTCTTCTTCTTCTTCCTCTTCCTCTGCTTCTTCCTCTTCCTCTTCTTCTTCTTCTTTCTCTTCTTCTTATTCTTCCTCTTCTTCTTCTTCTTCTTCCTCTTCTTCTTCTTCTTGTTTCTCTTGTTCTACTTCTTCTTCCTCCTCTTCTTCTTCTTCTTCCTCTTGTTCTTCTTCTTCTTCTCTCCTTCGTCTTCTTCCTCCTCTTCTTCCTCTTCTCCTTTTTAATCAACATCAACTCTTTCTTCTTCTTCTTCCTTTCTTTCTTCTTCTTCTTCCTAATCTTCTTCTTCTTCTTCTTCCACTTCTTCCTCTTCCTCTTCATCTTTTTCTTCTTCTTCTTCTTCTTCTTCTTCTTTGTCTTGTTATTCTTCTTCTTCATCATCTTCTTCTTCTTCTCCTACATCTTCTTCTTCATCTTCTTCATCTTCTTCTTCTTCTTCTTCGTATTCCCCTTCTTCTTATTCTTCTTCCTCTTCTTCTTCCTCTTCTCCTTCTGCATCTTCTCCTTTTTCTTCTTCTTCTTCTTCTTCTTCTTCTTCATCTTCTTCTTCAACTTCCTATTCTTCTTCTTCTTCTTCTTATTCTTCATCTTCTTATACTTCTTCTTCTTCTTCCTCTTTTGCTTTTCTTCTTCTTCTTCTTCTACTTCTTCTCCTTCTACTTCTCCTTCTTCTCCTTCTTCTTCTTCTTCTTCTACTTCTTCTTCTTCTTCATCTTCTTCTTTTTCTACTTCTTCTGCTTCTTTTTTATACTTCTTCTACTTCCTTTTCTTCTTCTTCTTCTTCTTCCCCCTTCTACCTCTTCAAATTTTTCTTCTTCTTCAAAAACGTCATCATCATCATCTTCTTCTTCCTCCTCTTCTTATTCTTCTTCTTCTTCTTCTTTCAGTTCTTCTTCTACTTCATCA
>JAIUJO010002931.1:40000-41468 GCA_023846275.1 Vanilla planifolia | reverse complement strand
AATGAAGAAGAAGAAGAAGATTATGAAGAAGAAGAAGAAGAAGACAAATAAAAAGTTGAAGTAGAAGAAGAAGAAGAAGAAAAATAAAAAGTTGAAGTAGAAGAAGAAGAACAAGAAAAAAAGGAAGAAAAACAAGAACAAGCAGAAGAAAAAGCAGAAGGAGAAGAAGATTATGATGCTGAAGGTAGAAGGTGAAGAAGAATAAGAAAAAGAAGATTACGAAGAAGAAGAAGAAGAAGAAGAACAAGAAGAAGATTATGAAGAAGAAGAAGAACAAGAATAATAATAATAATAAGAAAAAGAAGAAGTGCAAAAAGAGGAAGAAGAAGAAGAAAAAGAAGAAAAAAAAGTCGAAGTTGAAGAAGAAGAAGAAGAAAAAGGGGAAGAAAAATAAGAACAAGCAGAAGAAGAAGAAGAAATTGAAGAAGTAGAAAAAGAGGAAGAAGAAGAAGAAGAAGAAGACAAAAAAGTAGTAGTAGTAGAAGAAGAAGAAGATGATGATGAAGAAGAAGTAGTAGTAGAAGAAGAAGATGAAGAAGAAGAAGATGAATAAAGAGAAGAAGAAGAAGAACAAGAAGAAGAAGTAGAAGACGAAGTAAAAGAAAAAGAAGAAGAAGAAGAAGATAAAGAACAAGTAGAAGAAGAAGAAGAAGAAGAAGAAGAAAAAGAAGAAAAGAAAAGGTTCAACAAGAAGAAGAAGAAGAGGAAGAAAAAGAAGAACAAGTAGCAGAAGAAGATGAAGAAGTAAAAGATGACGCAGAAGTTGAAGAACGAGAAAAAGCAGAAGTTTAAGTAAAAGAAGAAAAAGAAGAAGAATAAGAAAAAGATGAAGTGTAGGAGAAAGAAGAAGAAGGAGAAGGAGAAGAAGAAAAAGAAGAACAAAAAGTAGTAGTAGCAGTCTTAAAAGAAGAAGTAGTATTAGTACAAGAAGAAGAAGAAATAGAAGAAGAAGTAGTAGTAGTAGTAGAAGAAGAAGAAGAAGAAAAAGAAGAAGAAAAATTAGAAAGAAGAAGAAGTAGAAGAGGAAGAATAAGTAGAAGAAGAAGAAGAAGAAGAGGAAGAAGAAGAAAAGGAAGAAGATAAAGAAGAAGAAGAAGAAGAAAAAGAAGATGAAGAAGATGTAGAAGAAGAAGAAGAAGAAGAAGAAGTAGGAGAAGAGGAAGAAGAAGAAGAAGAAGAAGAAGAAGAAGAAGAAGTAGAAGAGGAAGAAGAAAAGAAAAAAAACAAGTAGAAAAGGAAAAAGAAGAAGAAGAAAAAGAAGAAAAAGAAAAGGTTAAAGTAGAAGATGAAGAAGAAGAAGTAGAGGAAGAAACAGAAGAAAAAGCAGAAGATGAAAAAGAAGAAGTAGAAAAAGGTGATGAAGAAGAACAAGAATGAGAAAATGTAGAAGTTAAGTAAAAGAACAAGAAGATGAAGAAGAAGAAGAAGAAGAAGAAGTGGAGGAGGAGGAAGAGGTAGAAGCAGAAGA
>JAIUJO010002931.1:30000-35000 GCA_023846275.1 Vanilla planifolia | reverse complement strand
AGTAGAAGTAGAAGAAGAAGAAGAAGAAGGTGACGAACAAGAAGAAGAAGTCACAAAATAAGAAGAAGAAAAAGAAGAAGAAGAAGAAGAAGAAGATGACGAAGAAGAAGAAGAATAAAAAGAAAAAAAAGAAGTATATGAAGAAGAAGAAGAAGAAGAAGAAAGATGAAGAAAAAGAAGAAAAAGAAGTAGTAGTAGTAGAAGAAGAAGAAGAAGATGAAGAAGAAGAAGAAAAATAAAAAGAAGAAGAAGAGGCAGAAGAAAAAGAAGAAGAAGAAAAAGATGAAGAAGAAGTAAAAGAAGAGGAAGAAGAAGAAATTGAAGAAAAAGAAGATACAAAAGAAGAAAAAGAAGATTAAGAAGAAAAAGTAGAAGAAGATGAAGAAAAAAGAAGTAGAAGAAAAAGAAGAAGAAGAAGAAAAAGAAACCTGAAGATGCAGAAGGAGAAGTTCAAGAAGAAGAAGAAAGAAAAACAAGAAGTAGAAAAAGATGTAGAACAAGAAGAAGGAGAATTAAAAGAAGAAGAAGAAGAAGAATAAGAAGAAGAAGAAGAAGAAGAAGATCAAAAGGAAGAAGAAGAAGAAGAAAAAGAAAAAGAAGAAGAACAAGTAGATGGGGAAGAAGAAGCAGAAAAAGAAGAAGAAGAAGAACAAGAAAAAGAAGAAAAAGCAAAAGTTGAAGTAGAAGAAGAAAAAGAAAAAGTAGAAGAATAATAAGAATAAGAAGAAGAAGAAGAATAATAATAAGAAGAAGAAGAGAAGTAAGAACAAAAAGAAGAAGAAGAAGAGGAAGAAGAAGAAGAAAAAGAAGAAGAAGTGGCAGAAGAAGAAGAAGTAATAGAAGAAGAAGAAGTAGTAGTAGTAGTAGAAGAAGAAGAAGAATAAGAATAAGAAGTAGTCAAAGAAGAACAACAAGACGAAAAAGAAAAAGAAGAAGAATAATAATAATACTAATGAGAAGAAGAAGAAGAAGAAGAAAAAGAAGAAGAAGAAAAATAAAAGAAAAAGGAAAGGTTGAAGTAGAAGAAGAAGAAAAAGAAGAAGAAGAGGAAGAAGAGGAAGAAAAAGAAGAACATGCAGAAGAAGAGGGAGAAGTAGAAGAAGTGGAGGAGGAGGAAGAAGATGTAGAAGAAGAAGAAGAAGAAGAACAAAAAGAAAAGAAGATAAAGGAGAAGTAGTAGTAGAAGAAGAAGAAGAAGAAGAAGAAGAAGATGAAGAATATGATGAAGAAGAACATGCATAAGAGGAAGAAGAAGTAGAAAAAGAAGTAGAAGAAGAAGAAGAAGATGAAGAAGTAGAAGAACAAGATGATAAAGAACATAAAGAAGAAGAATAAGAAGATGATGAAGAAGAATAAGAAGAAAAAGAAGATGAAGAAGAAGAAAAAGAATGCTAAAGATGAAGAAGAGGAAGAAAGAAGTACAAGAAGTATAAGAAGAAGAAGTAGTTGAAGAAGAAGAAGAAGCAGAAGAAGAAGAAGAAGAAGAAGAAGAAGAAGAAGACAAATAAGAAGAAGAAGAAGAAGAAGAATGAGAAGACCAATAAGAAGAAGAAGATGAAAAACATCAACAAGTAAAAGAAGAAGAAGAAGAAGAAGAACAAGAAGTAGAAAACAAGAAGAAGAAGAAGACAAAAAAGAAGAAGAAGAAGATAAGAAGTAGTAGAAGAAGAAGAAGAAGAAGAAGAAGAAAAAGAAGAAGTAGAAGAAGTAGAAGAAAAAAGTAGAAAAAAGAAAAGTTGATGTAGAAGAAGAAAAGGAAGAGAAAGAAGAATAAGAAGAAGAAGAAATAGAAAAAGTAGAAAAATAGGAAAAAGAAGAAGAAGAAAACGTGAAAATGTAGAAGTTGAAGTAAAAGAAGAAGAAGAAGTGGAGGAGGAAGAAGATGATGAAGAAGAAGAAGAAAAAGATGATGATGAAGAAGAAGAAGAAAAAGAAAAAGCACAAGTAGAAATGGAAGAAGAAGGAGAAGAAAAAGAAGAAAAATATAAGTTGAAGTAGAATAAGATGAAGAAGAAGATGAAGCAGAAGAAAAAGAAGATAAAGCAGAAGAAGAAGAAGAAGAGGAAGAGGAAGAAGAAGAAGTAGAAAAACATGATGAAGAAGAAGAAGAAGAAGAAGAACGAGAAAAAGCAGATGTTGAAGCAAAGAAGAAGAAGAAGAAGGATAAGAAGAATAAGAAGCAGAAGTGGTGGAGGGAGAAGGAGAAGAAGAAGAAGAAGAAGAAGAAAAAGAAGATGTGGAAGTAGAAAAAGTAGTAGAAGAAGAAGAAGAAGAAGAAGAAAAGAAGAACAAGAAGAAGATTATGATGAAGAAGTTGAAAAAGAAGAAGAAGAAGAAGAAGAAGAAGAGGATGAAGAAGAAGAGGAAGAAGAAGAAGAATAATAAGAAGAATAAGAAGAAGAAGAAGAAAAAAAGATGAAGTAGAAGAAGAAGAAAAAGGAGAAGAAGAAGAATTAGAAGAAGATTGAGAGGAGGACGAAAAAGAAGAAATAGTAAAAGAAGTAGAAGAAGTAGAAAAAGAGGCAAAAAAAGAAGAAAAAGAAGAAAAAGAAGAAGAGGAAGTAGAAGATGAAGAAGAAGAAGATGAAGACGACGAAGTTGAAGAAGATGTAGCAGAAGAAGATGAAGCAGAAGAAAAAGAAGAGGAAGATGAAGAAGAAGATGAAGAAAAAAGACAAGAAGAAGTAGGTGTATAAGAAGAAGAAGAAGAAGAAGAAGTAGAAGAAGACGAAGAAGAAGAAAAGGAAGAAGAAGAAGAAGAAAAAGAAGAAGAAGAAGAATAAGAAGAAGAAGACAAAGAAGAAGAAGAAAAAGAAGAAGAAGAAGAAGAAGAAGTGGAAGAATAGAAAATAAGAAGAAGAAGAAGAAAAAGCAAAAGTTGAAGTAGAAGAAAAAAGAAGAAGAAGAATAAGAATAAGAAGAAGAAGAAGAAGATGATGAAGAAGAAGAAGATGAAGAAGAAGATATGAAGAAGGAGGAGTTGGAAGAAAAAGAAGAAGAAGAAGAGGAAGAAGAATAAGAAGAAGAAGAACAAGAAGAAGAAGAAGAAGGAGAAGAAGAAGAAGTAGAAAAAGAAGAAGATGATGAAGAAGAAGAAGAATAAGAAGAAAAAAGAATATGTATGAGAAGTAATCGAAGTAGAAGAAGAAGAAGAAAAAGAAGGAGAAGAAGAAGAATAAGTAGAAGAAGAAGAAAAAGATGATGAAAAAAAGAAGTAGAAAAAGGAGAAGAAGAAGTAAAAGAAGAAAAAGAAAAAGTTGATGTGGAAGATGAAGAAGAAAAAAAAAGAAAAGAAAAACAAGCAGAAGAAGAAGAAGAAGAAGAATTAGAAAAAATTAGGAAGAAGAACAAGAACGAGAAAATGTAGAAGTTAAAGTTAATAAGAAAAAGAAGAAAAAGTAAAAGTGGAAGAAGAGGAAAAAGAAGAAGAAAAAGAAGTAGTAGAAGAAGAAGAAGAAGACGACGAAGAAGAAGAAGAAGAAGAAATAGAAGACGAAAATGAAGAAGTAGTATAAGAAGAAGAAGAAGAAGAAGAAGAACAAGCAAAAGAAGAAGAAGAAGAAGAAGAAGAAGAAAAAGAAGAAGAAAAAGTAAAAGTTGAAGTTGAAGAAGAAAAAAAAGAATAAGAGGAAGAATAAGAAGTAGAAGTTGAAGAAGAAGAAGAAGAAGAAGAAGGGTAAGAATAAGAAGAAGAACAAGAAGAGGAAGAGGAAGAATAAGAAGAAGAAAAAGAAGAAGAGGAAGAAGAGGAAGAAGAAGAAGATGAAGGAGAAGAAGAGGAAGTAGAAGAAGAAGAAGAAGAAGAAGAAGGAGAAGAAGTGGAAGTAGAAGTCGCAGAAGCAGAACAAGAACAAGTAGTCGAAGAAGAAGAGCAAGACCAAAAAGAAGAAGAAGAAGAATGAAAAGAAGAAGAAGAAGAGGAAGAAGAAGATAAGGAAGAAGTTGGAAAATAAGAAGAAGAAAAAAAGAAGATAAATGAAAAGTTGAAGTAGAAGAAAAAAGTAGTAGAAGAAGTAGAAAAAGAGGAGGAAGAAGAAAGAAGAATGAGAAAAATCAGAAGATGAAGTAAAAGAAGCAGAAGAAGAAGAAGATGAAGAAGTGGAAGAGGAAGAAAATGAAGAAGAAGTAGAAGAAGAAGAAAAACAAGAAGTAGTAGTAGAAGAAGAAGAAGAAGAAGGAGAAGAAGAAGAAGAAAAAGAAGAAGGAGAAGAAGAAGAAGAAGAAAAACAAGAAGAAGAAGAAGAATAGTCGGATGAAGAAGCAGAAACAAAAGAAGAAGAAGAAGATAAAGAACACAAAGAAGAAGAAGAAGAAGAAGAAGAAAAAGAAACCTGAAGATGGAGAAGAAGAAGTAGAAGAAGAAGAAGAAAGATGTATAAGAAGTAGAAGAAGAAGAAGAAGAAAAAGAAGAAGAAGAAGAAGTTGTAGTTATAGTAGAAGAAGAAGAAGTAGAAGAAGAAGAAGTTGAAGAAGAAGAAGAAGACAAGAACGAGAAGAAGAAGAAGAAGAAGAAGAAGAAGTTGAAGAAGAAGAAGAAATAGAAGAAGAACAAGTAGAAGATGAAGAAGAGGTAGAAGAAGAAGCAGTAATAGAAATAGAAGAAGAAGAAGAAGAATAAGAAAAAGTTGTAATAAAAGAACAAAACAGAAAAGAACAAGAATAAGCAAAAGAAGAAAAAAAAGAACAAGATGAAGACGAAGAAGAAGATGAAGAAGAGTAAGAATAAAAAGAAGAAGAAGAAGAGGAAGAAGAAGAAGAAGAAGAAGAGGAAGAAGAAGAAGAAGAAGAAGAGGAAGAAAAAGAAGAAGATGAAGAAGAAGAATAAGAAGAAGAAGAAGAAGAAGAAGAAGATGAAAAAGAAGAAGAAAAATAAGTATAAGTAGTTGAAGATGAAAAGGAAGAGAAAAAGAATAATAATAATAATAATAATAAGAAAAACACGAAATAGAAAAAGAAGAAGAAGAAGAAAAAGAATAAAAAGAAAAAGTTGAAGTAGTAGA
>JAIUJO010002931.1:10000-15000 GCA_023846275.1 Vanilla planifolia | reverse complement strand
AGTAGAAGAAGATGAAGAAGAAGAAGAAAAGAAGAAGAAGAAGAAGAAGAAGAAGAAAAAGAAGAAAGAAGAAGAAGTAGAAGAAGTAGAAGAAGTTGAAGAAGAACAAGAACTAGAAGAACAAAAAAATATTAAAAAGAAAAAGAAGAAGAAGAAGAAGTAGAAGAAGAAAAAGAAGAGGAAGAAGAAGAAGAAAAGAAAGTGAAGAAGAACAAGAAGAAGAAAAGAAAAAGAAAATGCTGAAGAAGAAGAAGAAGAAGAGGAAGAAGAAGAAGAAGAAGAAGAAGAAGAAGAAGAAGATAAAGAAGAAGAAGAACCAGAAGAAAGAGAAGAAGAACAAGAAGAAGAACAAGAAGAAGAAGATAAAAAACAAAAAGTTGAACTAGAAGAAGAGAAAGAGGAAGAAGAAGAAGAAGAAGATGATGAAGAAGAAGAGAAGAAGTAGTAGTAGTAGAAGAAGAAGAAGAAGAAGAAGAAGGAAAGAAGAAGATGATGAAGAAGAAGAAGAAGAAGAAGATAAAGAAGATGAGAAAGAAGAACAAGAAGAAGATGAAGAAGAAGATAAATAATAAAGAGAACAAGAAGAAGAAGAAGATGAAGAAGAAAATGTAGAAGAAGAAAAATTAGATGAAGTAGAAGAAGAAGAACAAGAAGAAGAAGGAGATGAAGAAGAAGAAGTGGAAGAAGAAGAAGTAGAAGAAGAAGAAGAAGAAGAAGTAGTAGTAGTAATAGAAGAAGAAGAAGAAGAAGAAGAAGAAGAAGAAGAAGAAAGAAGAAGAAGAAGAAGAAGAAGAAGAAGAAGAAGAAGAAGAGGACAAAGAGGAAGAAGAAACAAAAGAATAAGTAGAAAAAGAATAAGAAGAAGAAGAAGAAGATGATGATGATGAAGAAGAAGAACAAGTAGAAGTAGAAGAAGAAGAAGAAAGAAGATGGTGAAGAAGAAGTAGAAGAACAAGAACAAGAAGAAGAATGAAGAGGACGTAGAAGAAGAAGAAGAAGAAGAAGAAGGAGGAGAAGAAGATGTAGAAGAAGAAGAAGAAGAATAAGAAGAAGATGACGTTGTAAAAGAAGAAGAAGAAGAAGAAGAAAAGTAAGAAGAAGAAGAAGAAGAAAGTGAAAAAGAAGAAAAAAAAGAAAAAGAAGAAGAAGAAGAAGAAAAAGATGTAGAAGGAGAAGAAGAAGAAGAAGAAGAAGATGAAGAATAAGAAGAAGAAGAAACAGAAGAAGAGGAAGGAGAAGAAGAAAAAGGAAAAGTTGAAGTAGAAGAAGAAGAAGAGGAAGAAGAAAAAGAAGAAGATGCAGAAGAAGAACAACAACAACAAAAAGAACAAGAAGAAGAAGTAGAAGAGGGAGAAGAAGAAGATGAAGGAGAAGAAGAAGAAGATGTAGAAGTAGAAAAAGTAGAAGTAGAGAAAAAGAAGATGAAGAAGCAGATGAAGAAGAAGAAGAAGAGGAAGAAGAAGAATAAGCAGAAGAAGAAGTAAAAGAAGAAGAAGAAGAAGAATAGGAAGAAGAAATAGAAAAAGAAGAAAAGGAAGAAGAAGAAGAGGAAGAGGAAGAAAATGAAGAAGAAGAAGAAAGACAGAAGAAGAAGAAGAAGATGAAGAAGGAGAAGAGGACGAGGAAGAAGAAGAAGAAGAAGATGAAGAAGAACAAGAAGAAGAAAAAGAAAAAAAAGAAGAAAAAGTAGTAAATGTAGAAGAAGAAGAAGAAGAAGAAGAAAAAGAAGAATAAGAAGATTAAAAATAAGAGGGATAAGAAAAGATGAAGACGAAGAAGAAGAAGAATAAGAAGAAGAAGAGGAAGAAGAAGAAGAAGAAGAAGAATATGATGAAGAAGAGGAAGCAGAAGAAGAAAAAGTAGTAGTAAAAGTAGAAGTAGAAGAAGAAGAAGTAGAAGGAGAAGTAGAAGAAGATGGGGAAGAAGAAGAAGAAGAAGAAAAAGATGAAGAATGGGAAGAAGAAGATGAAAAACAAGAAGAAGAAGTAGAAGAAGAAGATGAAGAAGAAGAAATACTAGCAGAATTAGAAGAAGAAGAAGAAGAACAAGACCAAGAAGAAGAAGCAGCAAAAGAAGAAGTTGAACAAGAAGTAGATAAAGCAGAAGAAGAAGAAGAAGAAGAAGAAAAAGAAGAAGAAATATAAGAAGAAGAAGAAGAGGAGGAGGAGGAGGAGGAAGAAGAAGAAGAAGAATAAGAAGAAGAAGAAGAAAAAGAATAGAAGAAGAAGAAGAAGAACAAGTAGATGTAGAAGAAGAAGAAGAAGATTAAAAAGAAGAGGGATAAGAAAAGTAGTAGAAGAAGAAGAAGAAGAAGAAGAAGAAGAAGAAAAAGAAGAAGAAGAAGAAGAAGAAGAAGAAGAAGAAGAAGAAGAAGGAGAAGAAAAAGAAGATGTAAAGAAGAACAAGTAGAAGAAGAAGAAGTAGAAGAAGAAGAAGAAGAAGAAGAAGATGAAGAAGAAGAAAAAGTAGAAGAAGAATAAGCAAAAGAAGAAAGAGAAGGAGAAGAAGAAGAAGAAGAAGAAGATGAAAAATGAGTAGAAGAAGTTGAAAAAAAAGAAGAAGTAGAAGAAGAAAGAGAAGAAAAAGAAGAAGAAGAAGAAGAAGAAGAACAAGAACAAGTAGCAAAAGAAGAAGATGAACAAGAAGTAGAGAAATAAGAAGAAGAAGAAGAAGAAGAAGAATAAAAAGAAGAAGAAGAAGAAGAACAAGTAGAAGAAGAAGAAGAAGAAGAAGTAGTAGAAGAAGAAGAAGAAAAAAAGATGTAGAAGAAGAAAAAATTGTAGTAGTATAGTAGTAGTAGTAGTACAAGAAGAAGCACAACAACAACAAGAAGAAAAAGAAGTCGAAAAAGAAGAAGAAAAAGAAGATGGAAAACAAGAAGAACAAGAAGAAGAAGAAGATGATAATGATGAAGAGGAACAACTAGACGAAGAAGAACAAGAAGAAGACTAAGAAGAAGAAGAGAAAGAAGAAGAACAACAAGAAGAAAAAAAAGTAGAAGATGAAGAAGAAGAATAAGTAGAGGAGGAAGAAGAAGAAGAAGAAAAAGAAGAAGAAGATGAAGAGTAGATGAAGAAGAAGAGGAAGATGTTGAGGATGAAGATGAAGAAGATGATGATGATGATGAAACAAAAAAAGAAGAAGAAGAAGAAGAAGAAAGAAGAAGAAGAAGAAGAAGAAGAAGAAAAAATTAGAAGAAGAAGAAGAAAAAGAAGTAGAAGAAGAAGAAGAAGAAGAAGCGAAGAAGAAGAAGAAGAAGAAGAACAAGAACAAGAAGAAGAAAAAGAAGAAGAAGAAGATGAAGAAAAAGAAGAAAGAAGAAGAAGAAGTAGAAGAAACAGAAGAAGTTGAAGAAGAAGTAGAAGAAGAAAAAAATATAAAGAAAAGGAAGAAGAAGAAGAAGGAGAAGAAAAAGAAGAGGAAGAAGAAGAAGAAGAAGAAAGTGAAGAAGAACAAGAAGAAGAAAAAGAAAAAGATAAAGAAAAAGAAGAAGAGGAAAAAGAAGAAGAAGAAGAAGAAGAAGAACAGGAAGAAGAACAAGAATAAGAAGAAGTTGAAGAAGAAGAAGAACCAGAAGAAAGAGAAGAAGAACAAGAAGAAGAAAATAAAAAAGAAAAAGTGGAACTAGGAGAAGAGGGTAAGGAAGAAGAAGAAGAAGAAGAAGAAGAAGTAGAAGAGGAAGAAGAGCAAGAAGTAGAAGAAGAAGAAGAAGAAGGAGAAGTAGAAGAAGAAGAAGAAGCAAAAGAAGAAGAGAAGAAGAAGAAGAAGAAGAAAAATAGAAGAAGAAGAAGAAGAAGATAAAGAAGGGGAGAAAGAAGAACAAGAAGAAGATGGAGAAGGAGACAAGGAATAAAGAGAATAAGAAGAAGAAGTTGATGAAGAAGAAAATGAAGCAGAAGAAAATTTAGAAGAAGTAGAAGAAGAAGAAAATTTAGAAGAAGAAGAAGAAGCAGATGAAGAAGAAGAAGAAGAAAAAGAACAAGAAGAGGAAGAAGAAGAAGAAGAAGAAGATTGTAGTAATAGTAGTAGTAGTAGTAGAAGAAGAAGAAGAAAAAAGAAAAAAGAAGAAGAAGAAGAAGAAGAAGAATATGAGGAAGAAGAAACAAAAAAAGAAGTAGAAAAAGAAGAAGAAGAAGAAGAAGAAGATGATGATGACGAAGAGAAAAAGAAGAAGTAGAAAGAGAGAAGAAAGAAGATGGTGAAAAGAAGAAGTAAAAGAAGAAGAAGAAGAAGAATGAAAAAGAAGTAGTAGTAGTAGTATGAGAAGAAGAAGAAAAAGAAGAAGATGAAGAAGAAGAATAAGAAGAAGCTGTGTGATGTAAACCAACAAGAAGAAGAAGAAGAAAAGTATGAAGAAGAAAAACAACAACAAGAACAAGAAGAAAAAGAAGAAAAAAGAAGAAGAAAAAGAAGAAAAAGTATTAGAAGGAGAAGAAGATGATGAAGAAGAACAAGAAGAAGAAGAAATAGAAGAAGAAAAAGAAGAAGGAGAAGAAAAAGAAAAAGTTGAAGTAGAAGAAGAAGAAGAGGAAGAAGAAGAAGAAGAAGAGGAAGAAGAAGAAGAAGTAGTAGAAGAAGAGCAACAATAAGAACAAGAACAAGAACAAGAAGTAGAAGAGGAAGAAGAAGAAGATGAAGCATAACAAGAAGAAGAAGAAGAAGAAGATGAAGAACAAAGATAAGAAGGAGAAGAAGAAGAGGAAGAAGAAGAAGAAGAGGAAGAAGAAGATGAAGAAGAAGTAGAAGAAGAAGTAGAAGTAGAAAAAAAGGAGATGAAGTAGAGAAAAAGAAGAAGAAGTAGATGATGAAGAAGAAGAAGAGGAAGAAGAAGAAGAAGAAGAAGAAGAAGAAGAAGAAGAAGATGAAAAGGAAGAAGAAGAAAAGGGAGAGTAAGAAAAAGAAGAAGAAGTAGATAGGCAGAGGAAGAAGAAGAAGAAGAAGAAGAAGAAGAAGAGGAGGAGGAAGAAGAAAAAGAAGAAGAAAAATAAGAAGAAGAAAAA
>JAIUJO010002931.1:0-5000 GCA_023846275.1 Vanilla planifolia | reverse complement strand
TAGAAGAATAAAAATAAAAAGTTCAAGTAGAAGAAGAAGTAGAAGAAGAAAAAGATGATGAAGAAGAAGACGATGATGATGATGAAGAAGAAGATGATGAATAAAGAGTAGAAAGAGAACAAGAAGAAGGAGAAGAAGAAGAAGAAGAAGAAAAAATAGAAGAAGAAGTAGAAGAAGAAGAAGAAGAAGAAGAAGAAGAAAGAAGAAGAAGATGAAGAAGTAGTAGTAGTAGTAGTAGAAGAAGAAGAAGAAGAAAGAAGAAGAAGAAGAAGAAGAAGAAGAAAGAAGAAGAAGAAGAAGAAGAAGAAAGAAGAAGAAAGAAGAAGAAGAAGAAGAAGAAGAAGAAGAAGAAAAGTAGAAGAAGATGAAAAAGATAATGAAAAACAAGAAGAAGAAGAGAAAAAGAAGAAGAAGATGAAGATGAAGAAGAAGAAGAAAAAAGAAGAAGAAAAAGCAGAAGAAGTAGAAGAAGAAGAAGAAAAAGAAGAAGAAGAAAGTAGAAGAAGAAAAATTCAGAAGAAAAAGAAGAAGAAGAGGAAGAAGTAGAACAAGAAGTAGAAGAAGAGAAGAAATAAAGAAGAAGAAGAAGAAGCAGAAGAAGAAGAAGAAGAAGAAAAAGAAGAAGAACAACATGAAGAATAAGAGAAAGAAAAAGTTGAACAAGAAGAAGAAGAGGAAACAGAAGAAGAAGGAGAAGAAGAAGAAGAAGAAGTAAAGAAGTAGTAGTAGAAGAAGAAGATGATGAAGAAGAAGATGAAAAATAAAGGGATGATGAATAAGAAGAAGAATAAGAAGGAGAAGAAGATGAAGAGGAAAAAGAATTAGAAGTAGTAGAAGCGGAAGAAGAAGAAGAAGAAGAAAAAGAAGAATAAAAAGAAGATGAAGTAGATGAAGAAGAAGAAAAGGTAGAAGAATAAGAATAATAAAAGAAGAAGAAGAACAAAAAGAAGAAGAAGGAGAAGAAGAAGAAGAGAAAACAGGAATAAGAAAAAAGAGAAGAAGAAAGAAGAAAAAAGGAAATGAAGAAAAAGAGGAATAAGCGAAAGATGAAAAAAAAAAGAAGAAGAAGTTGAAGATGAAGAAAAAGAAGAAGAAGAAGAAGATGATGATGATGATGAAGAAGTTAAGGAAGAAGAAGAAGAAGATGATGATGATAAAGAAGAAGAAGATAAAAGATGATGAAGGAGAAGAAGTGGAAGATGTAGAAGAAGAAGAAATAGAAGAAGAAGAAGTAGCAGAAGTTGAAGAAGAAGATGATGATGATGATGAAGAAGAAGAAGAAGAAAAAGAAGAAGAAGAATAAGAAGAAGATGTCGAAAAATAAGAAGAGGAGGAAGAAGAAGAAGAAGAAGATCATGATGATGAAGAAGAAGAAATAATAGTAAGAAGAAGAAGGAGATGAGGAAGAAGAAGATAAGTTGAAGTAGAAGAAGAAGAAGAAGATGAAGAACATGAACAAGAACTAAAAGAAGAAGAAAAAGAAGTAGAAAAATAAAAAGTTGAAGTAGATGAGAAGAAAAGGAAGAAGAGGAAGCATGAAAGAAGAAGAAGAAAAAGAAGAAGAGGAAGAAGAAGAAGTAAAAGATGAAAAAGAAGAGGAAGAAGAAGAAGAAGAAGTATGGAAAGAAAAAGAAGAATAAAAAGAATTCAAAAAAGAAGAAGAAGAAGAAGAAGAACACAAAGTAGAAGAAGAAGAAGTAAAAGAAGAAGATGAAGAAAAAGAAAAAGAAAAACTCGAAGAAGAAAGAAGAAGAAGAAGAAAGAAAGAAGAAGAAGAAGAAAGAAAGAAGAAGAAGAAGAAGAAGAAGAGAAGAAGAAGAAGAAGAAGAAGAAGAAAAAGTAGTAGAAGAAGAAGAAGAAGAAGAAGAGAAGAAGAAGAATAATAAGAAGAAAGAAGAAGAAAAAGTACAAGAGGAAGTAGAAGAAGAAGTAGAAGAAGAAAAAATAAGAGAGAAAGAAAAAGAAGAAGATGAAGAACAAGAAGAAGAAGAAGAAGCAGAGGAAGAAGAAGAAGAAGAAGAAGAAGAAAGAGAAGAAGAACAACATGAAGAACAAGAAAAAGAAAAACTACAAGAAGGAGAAGAAGAAGAGGAAGAGAAGAAGAAGAAGAAGAAGAAGAAGAAGAAGAAGTAGAAGAAGAAGAATATGAAGAAGAAGAAGAAGATGTTGAAGATGAAGAAGTGGATGAAGAATAAAGGGAAGAAGAAGAAGAAGAATAATAAGAAGAAGAAGAAGAAGAGACGAAGACAAAGAAGAAGAAGAATTAGAAGAAGTCGAAGCAGAAGCAGAAGAAGAACAACAACAACAAGAAGAAGAAGAATAAAAAGAAGATGATGAAGAAGAAGAAGAAGAAAAGAAAGAAGAAGAAGAAGAAGAAGAAGAAGAAGAAGGAGAAGGAGAAGAAGCAGAAGAAGAACAAGAAGAAGAAGAAGAAAAAGAAGAACAAGAAGAAGAAGAACAATAATAATAATAAGAAGAAGAAGTAGAAAAAGAAGAAGAAGAAGAAGAAGAAAAGAAGAAGAAGAAGAATAAAAAGAAGATGATGGAGAAGAAGAGGAAGAAAAGGAAGATGATGATGAAGAAGAAGAAGAAGAAGAAGAAAAAGAAGACGAAGAAGAAGAAGAAAAAGAAGAAGAAGAAGAATATAAAGAAGAGGAAGAAGAAGAAGAAGAAGATGTAGAAAGATGAAGAAGGAGAAGAAGAAGAAGAGGAATAAGAGGAAGATGAAACAAAGAAAAAGAAGTAGAAGAAGATGTGGAAGAAGAAGAACAAGAGATAAAAGAAGAAGATGAAGAAGAAGAAGTAGAAGATGAAGAAGAAGAAGAAGAAGAAAGAAGATGATGAAGGAGAAGAAGTAGAAGATGCAGAAAAATAAGAAATAGAAGAAGAAAAAGAAATAGAAGCAGAAGAAGAGTAAGAAAAAGAAGAAGAACAAGAAGAATAAGAAGAATAAGATGACAAAAAATAAGAAGAGGAAGAGAAGAAGAAAAAGAAGAAGTAGAAAAGAAATAAGAAGAAGAAGAAGAAGAAGATGAATAAGAAGATGGAGTTGAAGAAGAAGAAGAAGAAGAAGAAGAAGAACATGAACAAGAAGAAAAACAAGAAGAAGAAGAAGTCAAAAAAGCAAAAGTTTACGTAGATTAAGAAGAACAGGAAGAAGATGAGGAATTAAAAGAAGAAGAAGAAGAAGAAGAAGAAGAAAGAAGAAGAAGAAGAAGTAGAAGATTAAAAGAAGAAGAAGAAGACAAAGAAAAAGTAGTAGTAGTAGTAGGGAAGAAGAAGAAGAAGAAGAATTAGAAAAAGAAGACAAAGAAGAAGAAGAAGAATAACAAGATGTATAAGAAGATGAAGAAAAAGAAGAAGATGAAAAAAAAAGAAAAAGATAAACAAGAAGAAGAAGAAGAAGAAGAAGAAGAAGAAGAAGAAGTAGAAGAAGAAAAAGAAAGAAGAAGAATAAGAAGTAGAAGAAAAACAAGAAGAAGACGAAGAAGAAGAAGAAGAAATGTAAGAAGAATTGGAAGAAGAAGAAGAAGAAGAAGAGGGACAAAAATGAAGAATAAGAAGAAGAAATCGGAGAAGAAGAAGTAGTAGTAGTAGAAGAAGAATAAGAAGAAGAAGAAGAAGAAAAAGTAGAAGAAGAAGAGGAAGAAGAAGAAGAACAAGAAGAAGTAAAACAAGAAGGAGAAGAGGACGAAGAAGAAGAAACATAAAAAGAGGAAGAAGAAGAAGAAGGAGAAGGAGAGAAGAAGAAGAGAAGAAGAAGAAGAAAAATAACAGAAAAACAAGAAGAAGAAGAAAAAGAAAGGTTGAAGTTGAACAAGAAGAAGAGGAAAAAGAAGAAGAAGAAGAAGAAGAAGAAAAAGTAGTAGTAGAAGAAGAAGAATAAGAAGAAGAAGAAGAAGAAGAAGTGAAAAAGAAGATGAAGAATAAAGGGAAGAAGAAGAAGAAGAAGAAGAATAAGAATAACAAGAAGAAGAAGAAGAAGAAGAAGAATTAGAAGAAGTAGAAGTGGAAGAAGAAGAACAAGAAGAAGTGGAAGAAGAAGAGGAGGAAGAAGAAGAAAAAGAAGAAGAAGTAAAAGAATAAGGAGGAGAAGAAGAAGAAGAAGTAGAAGAAGAAAAGGAGAAGAAGAAGAACAACAACAAGAAGAGGAAGAAGGAGAAGAAGAAGAAAAAAGAAAAAGAAGAAGAAGAAGAAGAAAAATGAAGAAGAGGAAGAAGAAGAAGAAATGGAATAGGAGGAAGAAGAAAAAAAAGAAGTAGAAGAGATGAAGAAGAAGAAGAAGAAGAAGAAGACGAAGAAGAAGAAGGAGAAGAAGAAAAAGAAGAAGAAGAAAGAAGTCGATGAAGGAGAAGAAGTAGAACATGTAGAAGAAGAAGTTGAAGAAGAAAAAGCAACAGTAGCAGTAGTAGAAGAAGAAGAAGATGAAGAAGATGAAGAAGAAGAAGAAGATAAATGAGAAGAAGGTGATGAAAAAGGAGTAGTAGAAGAAGAAGAAGAAGAAGAGGAAGAAGAAGAAAAAAATTAAGAAAAAGAAGAAGAAGAAGAAGAAGAAGTTGAAGTTGAGAAAGTAGAAGAAGACGAAGAAGAAGAGCCAGAGAAGAACAAGAACAAGAAGTAAAAGAAGAAAAAGAAGAAAAAGAAAAAAAAAAAGTAAAAGCAGAAGAAGAAGAAGAAGAAGAAGAAGAAGTAGAAGAAAAAGAAGAAGAAGAAGAAGAAGATTAAAAAGTAGAGGGATAAGAAAAAGAAGAAGAAGAAGAAGAAGAAGAAATAAGAAGAAAAAGAAGAAGAAGAAGAAGAAGAATAAGAAGAAAAAGAAGAAGAAGAGAAGAAGAAGAATATGATGAAGAAGAACAAATAGACGAAGAAGAAGTAGAAGAAGTAGAAGTAGAAGAAGATGAAGAAGAAGAAGAAAAAGAAGAAAAAGTAGAAGAAGAAGAAGTAGATGAAGAAGGAGAAGAAGAAGAAGAAGAAGAAGAATAAGAAGAAGAAGAGAAGAG
>JAIUJO010002846.1:20000-22500 GCA_023846275.1 Vanilla planifolia | reverse complement strand
GTAAAAGAACTGGGGAAGGAAGAAGATGAAGAAGAAGAAAAAGTGGAGTAGAAGAAGTGGAAGAAGAAGGAAAAGAAGAAGAAGAAGAACAAGCAGAGGGAGAAGAAAAAGAAGAAGAAGAAAAAGAAGAAGAACAAGAAAATAGGAGGAGGGGGAAGAAGAAGAAGAAAAAAAGAGAAAGGAGAAGAAGAAGAAGAGGAGGAGGAGGAGGAAGAAGAAGAAGAAGAAAAAAAGGGAAAAAGAAGGAGAAGAAGAAAAAGAAGAGGAGGAAGAATAAGAAGAAGATGATGAAGAAGTAGACGAAGAAGAAGGAGAAGAAGATGGAGAAGAAGAAGAAAAAGAAGAAGAGAAGGAAGAAGATAGATAAAAAGAGGAAGTAGATAAAGAAGAAGAAGAAAATGTAGTAGCAGTAGTAGTAGTAATAGAAGACAAAGAAAAAGAATTAGAAGAAGAAGAAAAAGAAGAAAAAGAAGTGGATGAAGAAGAGGAAGAAGAAGAAGATTTTGAAGACAAAGAGGAACATGAAGAAGATGAAGAAGAAGAAGAAGAAGAAGAAGAATAGAAAGAAGAGGAAGAAGGAGGAGGAAGAGGAGGAGGTGGAGGATAAGAAGAAGAAAAAAGAAGAAGAAGAAGAAGAAGAAGAAGAAGAAGAAGAAGAAGATGAAGAAGAAGAAGAAAAAAAAGACTTAGAAGAAGAAGAAGTAGAAGAAGAAGAAGATGATGAAGAAGAAGTAGTAATAGAGGAAGGAGAATAGAAAGAAGAAGATGAAGAAGAAAAAGAAGACAAAGAGAAAGAGGAAGAAGAAGAAGTAGAAGTAGTAGAAGAAGAAGAAGAAGAAAAAGAAGAAGAAGAAGAAGAAGAAGAAGAAGAAGAAGAAGAAGAGCAAGAAGAAGAGGAAGAAGAAGAAGAAAAAGAAGAAGAAGTAGAAGGGGAAGAAGAAGAAGAAGAAGAAGCCACAGAAGAAGAAGAAGAGGAAGAACAAGAAGAGAAAGAAGAAGATGAAGAAAAAAAAAGGAATAAGAATAAGAAGAACGAGAAGAAGAAGAGGAAGATAATGAATAGCAAGAAGAAGTTGAGGAAGAAGAAGAAGAAGATGAAGAAGAAGACGAAGAAGATGAAGCACAAGATGAACTAGAAGAAGAATAAGAAGAGGAATGAGAAGAAGTAGAAGTAGAAGTAGAAGAAAAAGAAAAAGAAGAAGATGAGGAAGAAGATTTAAAAGCAGAAGAAGAGGAAGAAGAGGAAGAAGAAGAAAAAAAAAGAGGAAGAGAAAGAGGTAAAAGAAGAAGAAGAAGAAGAAGAAAAATGAGAACAAGAAGAAGAAGAAGACGTAGAAGAAGAAGTTGAAGATGTAGAAGAAGTACAAGAAGTCGAAGAAGAAGAAAAGAAGAAGAAGAAGAAGAAGAAGAAGAAGAAAAAGAATAAGAAGGAGGAGGAGGAGGAGGAGAAGAAGAAGAGGGAGAAGAAGTGGAAAAATAATAAAAAGAAGAAGAAGAGGAAGATGAAGTAGAGGAAGAAGAAGAAGAAGACGAAGATGATGAAGAAGAAGAAGGAGAAGTAGGCGAAAAAGAAGAAAACGAAAAAAAAAAGAAGAAGAAAAAGGAGAAGAAGAAGAAGAAGAAAAGGAATTAGAAGAAGATCAGGTAGAAGAAGAAGATGAAGTGAAGGAAAGAGAATAGGAAGAAGAGGAAGAAGAAGAAGATAAAGAAGAGATAGAAGAGGAAGTGAAAGTTGAAGAAGAGGAAGAAGAAGAAGAAGAAGAAGAAGAAGAAGAAGAAGAAGAATAAGAGGAATAAGAAGAACTAGAAGAAGAAGAAGAGGAAGGAGAAGAAGAAGAAGAAGAAGAAGAAGATATAGATGGGAGGAGGAAGAAGAAGAGAAGTAGGAAGAAGAAGAAGAAGTGGAAGAAAAAGATGTAATGGAAGAAGAAGAAGAAGAAGAAGAAGAAGAAGAAGAAGAAGAAGAAGACGAAGGGGAGGAAGAAGAAGAAGATGATAATGATGATTAAAAAGAAGAAAAAGAAGAAGAAGAAGAAGAAAAACTAAAAGAAGTTGGAGAAGAAGAAGAAATAGAAGAAGAAGGAGAAGAATAAGAAGAAAAAGAACAAGAAGAAGGAGAAGAAGAAGAACAAGAACAAGAAAAACAAGTAAAGGAAGAAGAAGAAGAAGAACTAGAATAAGAATAAGAATAAGAAGAAGAAGAAGAAGAAGAAGAGGATGAAGTAGAGGAAGAAGAAGAAGAAGAGGAAGTGGAAGAAGAAGAAGAAGAAGCAGATGAAATAGATGAAAAGAAAGAGGAAGAAGAAGAAGAAGAACACGAAGAAGAAGGCGAAGAAGTAGAAGATGCAGAAGAAGAAGAAGATGTAAAAGATGTATAAGAAGAAGAACAACAAGGAAAAGAAATTGAAGAAGATGAAGAAGAAGAAGAAATTGAAGAGGTAGCAGAAGAAGTAATAGAATAAGTAGACAAAGTTGTAGAGGAAGATGAAGAGGAAGAAGA
>JAIUJO010002846.1:12500-15000 GCA_023846275.1 Vanilla planifolia | reverse complement strand
TAAGAAGAAGAAGAAGGAGAAGAAGAAGAAGAAGAAGAAGAAGAGGTGGAAGAAGAAGAAGAAGAAGAAGAAGAAGAAGGAGAGGAAAAAGATGAAGAAGAAGAAGAAGAAGACAAAGAAGTGGAGGAGGAGGAAGAAGAAGAAGAAGAAAAAAAAGAGTAAAAAGAAGAAGAAGAAGTACAAAAAGAAGAAGATGAAGAAGAAGTAGAAAAAGAAGAAAAAAAAGGAGAAAAAGAAGTAGAAGTAGTAGCAGAACAAGAAGTAAAAGGAGAAGAAGAAGAAGAAAAAGAAGTAGAAGTAGAAGAAGAAGAAGAAGAAGCAGAGGAAGAAAAAGAAGAAGAAGAAGAAGAAGAAGAAGGAGAAGGAGAAGAAGAAGACGGAGAAGAAGAAGAAGAAGAAGAAGAAGAAGAAAAAGAAGTAAAAGAAGCAGAAGAAGAAGCAGAAGAAGAAGAAGAACAAGAAGTAAAAGAAGAAGAAGAAGAAGAAGAAGAAGAAGAAGAAGAAAAAGAAGAAGATTAAGTTGAAGAAGAAGAAGAACAACAAGAAGAAGAAAAAGAAGAAGAAGAAGAGGAAGAAGAAGCAGAATCAGAAGAAGAAGAAGCAGAAGTAGAAGAAGAAGAAGAAGAAGAAGAAGAAGAAGATGAAGAACAATTGGAAGAAGAAGAAGAAGAAGAAGAAGCAGTAGAGGTAGGAGAAGAAACAGAAGAAGAAGAAGAAGAAGAAGATGTTTAAGAAGAAGAAGGAGGTGGAGGAGGAGGAGGAGGACGAAGATGAGGAGGAGGAGAAGAAGAAGAAGAAGAGGAAGAAGAAGAAGATTTTAGAAGAAGTAGAAGTAGAAGAAGAAGAAGAAGAAGAAGAAAAAGAGGAAGCAGAAGAAGAAGAAGAAGTTGAAGGAGAAGAATAAGGAGAGGAAGAAGATGAAAAACATGAAGAGGTAGGAGAAGAAGAGGAAAAAGAAGAAGAAGAAGAAGAAGAAAAAGATGATGAAGAAGACAAAGAATAAGAAGAAAAAAATAGGAGGAAGAAGAAGAATAAGAGGAAGCAGAAAAGGAGAAAGAAGAAGAAGGAGAAGTAGAAAAAGAAGCAGAAGAGAGGAAGAAAAAGTAGTAGTAGTAGAAGAAGAAGAAGAAGAAGAAGAGGAAGAAGAAGAGGAAGAAGAAGAAGAAGAAGAAATAGAAGGAGAAGAAGAAGTAGAAGAAGTAGAGGAGAAAGAAGAAGAAGAAGAAAAAGAAGAAGAAGATGAAGAAGATAAGGAGGTGTAGGAGGAAGAAGAAGAAGAAGAAGTAGAAGAAGAAGAAGAACAAAAAGTTGAAGAAGAAGAAAAGGATGGAGGAGGAGAAGAAAGAGTAGAAGAAGAACAAGAAGAAGAAAAAGGTGAGGAAGAAGAAAGAAAAAGAAGAAGAAGAATATGAAGAAGAAGTAGAAGAAAAAGAAGAGGAAGAAGAAGAAGAAGAAGTAGAAGAAGTAGATTAGGAAGGAGAAGAAGAAGAAGAAGAATAAGAAGAAAAAGAAGAAGAAGTAGGAGTAATAGTAGTTGAAGAAGAAGAAGAAGGAGAAGATGATGATGAACAAGAAGAAAAGGAAGAAGAAGAAGAAGAAGAAGAGGACGAGGAAGAAGAAGCGGAGGAAGGAGAAGAAGAAGAGTACGAAGTAGAAAAGGAAATGGAAGAAGATGAAAGAAGTAGAAGAAGAAGAAGAAGAAGAAGTAGAAGACGAGGAAGAAAAAGAAGAAGAAGGAGAAGACGAGGAAGAAGAAGAAGAAGAAGAAGAAGAAGAAGAAGACGGAAAAGAAGAACAAGAAGGGTAAGAAGAAGTATAATTAGAAGAAGAAGAACAAGAAGAACAAGTAGCAGAAGAAGAAGAAGAAGAAGAAGAAGAAGAAGATGAAGAAGAAGAAGAAGAAGAAAAAGAAGTGGAACAAAAGGAAGAAGAAGAAGAACAAGAAGTGGGATAAGAAGAAGGGGATAAGGAAGAAGAAGAAAAAGAAGACGAACAATAAGAAGACGACGAAGAAGAAAAATAAGAAGAATAGGAAGAAAAAGAAAAAGAAGTAGAAGAAGAACAGGAAGAAGTAGAAGAAGAAGAAAAAGAAAAACAAGAAGATAAAAAAGAAGAATAAGAAGAAGGAGAAGAAGAAGAAATAAAAGAAAAAGAAGAAATAGTAAGAGAAGAGAAAGAAGAAAATGATAAAGTAGAAGTAGAAGAAGAAGTAGAAGAAAAAGTAGTGGAATAAAAAGAATTAGAAGAAGAAGTTGAAGAAGTAGAAAAAGAATAAGAAGTAGAAGTTGAAGAAGAAGAAGAAGAAGAAGAGGAAGAAGAAAAAGAAGGAAAACAAGAATAAGAAGAAGAAGGAGAAGAAGAAGAAGAAGAAGAAAGAGAAGAAGAAAAAGAAGAAGAAGAAGAAGAAGAAGAAGAAATAGAAGAAGAAGACTAAGAAGAAGAAGAAGAAGAAGAAGAAGAGGAGGAGAAGAAGAAGAAGAAGAAGAAGAAGAAGAAGAAG
>JAIUJO010002846.1:0-2500 GCA_023846275.1 Vanilla planifolia | reverse complement strand
CAGTAGCAGCAGAAGAAGAAGAAGAAGAAGAAGATGATGAAGAAGAAGAAGAGGAAGAAAAAGAAGAGGAACAAAAGGAAGAAGAAGAAAAACAAGAAGTGGGATAAGAAGAAGAGGATGAGGAAGAAGAAGAAGAAGAAGATGAAGAAGAAAAAAAAGTAGATGAACAATAAGAAGACGACGAAGAAGAGGAATAAGAAGAATTGGAAGAAAAAGAAAAAGAAGTAGAAGAAGAATAGGAAGAAGTAGAAGAATAAGAAAAAGAAAAATAAGAAGACAAAGAAGAATAATAAGAAGGAGAAGAAGAAGAATTAGAAGAAAAAGAAGAAATAGAAGAAGAAGAGAAAGAAGAAAATGAAAAAGTAAAAGTAGAAGAAGTAGAAGAAAAAGTAGTGGAATAAAAAGAATTGGAATAAGAAGTTGAAGAAGTAGATAAAGAATAAGAAGTAGAAGTTGAAGAAGAAGAAGAAGAAAAAGAAGAAGAAGAAGAAGAAGAGGAAGAAGAAAAAGAAGGAAAACAAGAATAAGAAAAAGAAGAAGAACAAGAAGAAGAAGAAGAAATAGAAGAAGAAAAAGAAGAAGAAGAAGAAGAAGAATAGGAGAAGAAGAAGAAGAAGAAGAAGAAGAAGGAAAAGAAGAAGAAGAAGGCCAAGAAGAGGAATAATAAGATGAGGAAGTAGAAGAAGAACAAGAAGAACAAGAAGAAGAACAACAAGAAGAACAAGAAGAAGAAAGAGAGGAAGTAGAAGAAGAAGAAGAAGATGAAGAAGAAGAGGAAGAACAAGTGGAAGAAGAAGAAGAATAATAATAAGGACAAAAAAGAAGAAGAAGAAGAAGAAGATGAAAAAGAAGAACAAGAAGACGAAGAAGAAAATGATGAAGTAGAAGAAGAGAAAGAAGAAGAAGAAATGGAATTAGAAGAAGAAGAGGAAGAAGAAGAAGAAGAATAAGAAGATGTAGAAGGAGATAAAGAAGAAGAAGAAGAAAAAGAAGAGGAAGAAGACGAAAAAGAAGAAGAATAAGAAGAGGAATTATAAGAAGAAGAAAATCAAGAAGATCAAGAAGAGAAGAAGCAGAAGAAGTAGAAGACAGAAAAAATGAAGAAGAGGAAGAAGTCAATGAAAAAGAAGAAGAAGACAAAAAAGATGTTGAAGTAGAAGAAGACTAAAAAGTAGAAGAAGCAAAAAGAGGGAAGAAGAAGAAGAGGAGGAAGAAGAAGAAGTACAAGAAGACGAAGATGAGGAAAAAGGCGAAGAAGGAGAAGAAGAAAATGAGGAAGAAGTCGAAGAAGAAGAAGAAGAAAAAGAGGAAGTAGAAGAAGAAGAAGAAGAAGAAGATTATGAAGTGAAAGAAGAAGAGGAACAAGAAAAGGAAGAAGAACAACAGGAAGAAGAAAAAGAGAAAAAAGAAAAGGAAGAAGAAGAAGAAGAAGAAAAATAAGTATAGAAGAAGAAGAATAATAAAAGAAGAAGAAGAAGGAGAAGATTAAGAAGAAGACAAGGAAGAAGAAGAAAAAGAAGAAGAAGAAGAAAAAGAAGAAGAAGACAAGGAAGAAGAAGTAGAAGAAGACGAAGAAGAAGAAGAAGAAGAGGAAGGAGAAGAAGGAGAATAATGTAAAGAAGAAGAAGTGTAGTAATTGAAGAAATAGAAGAAGAAGAAGCAGTAGTAGTAGCAGTAGAAGAAGAAGAAGAAGCTGTAGAATTAGAGGAAGAAGAAGAAAAGGAAGAAGAACATGAAGAAGTAGTAGAAGTAAATAAGAAGAAGAGGAGGAAGAAGTGGAAGAAGAAGAAGAAGTTGAAGAAGTAGAAGAAGAAGAAGAACAAGAAGAAGAAGAAGATGAAAACGAATAAGAAGAGGAAGAAGAAGAAGAAGAAGGAGATGAAGTGCATGAAGAAGAGGAAGAAGATGAGGAAGAAGAAGAAGAACAAAAAATTGAAGAAGAAGAAGAAGAAGAAGAAGAAGATGAAAACAAAGATGAAGAAGAAAAAAAAGAAACAGAAGAGGAGGGGGAAGAAGAAGAAGTAGAAGACCAAGAAGGAGAAGAACAATATGAAGAAGAAGAAGACAAGGAAGTGGTAGAAGAAGAAGAAGAAGAAGAAGAAGAAGATGAAGAAGAAGAAGAAGAAGAGGCAGAAGGAAGAGGACGAGAAGTAGAAGAAGAAGAACAACGACAACAAGAGTTAGAAGAAGAAGAAGAAGAACAAGACGAAGACGAAGAAGAAGAAGAAATTGAGAAAGAAGTTGCAGAAGAAGAAGAAAAAGTGGAAGAAGAAGAACAACAAAAAGAAGAAGAAAATGAAGGAGAAGTAGAAGAAGAAGAAGGGGAAGAAGATGAAGAACAAGTGGAAGAAGAAGAAGAAGAAGGAGGAGAATGAGTAGAACGACGAGGATGAGGAGGAGAAGAATTAGAAGAAGAAGAAGAAGAAGACAAGCAGGAAGAAGAAGAAGAAGAAGATGATGATGATAAAGAAGGAGAAGAAGAAGAAGCAGAAGCAGAAAA
>JAIUJO010003653.1:20000-22500 GCA_023846275.1 Vanilla planifolia | reverse complement strand
AAGAAGAAGAAGAAGAAGTTGAAGAAGAAGAAGAAGAAGTTGAAGAAGAAGAGGAGGAAGAAAAAGGGGAAGAAGCAGAGGAAGAAGAAGAAGAAGAATAAAAAGAAGGTGAAGGAGAAGGAGAAGAAGAAGAAGAAGAAGAAGAGTAAGAAGAGGATCAGAAAGAAGTTGAAGCGAAGGAAGAAGATAATGAAGAAGAAGAATGTTATACCCGGTGAAATATTATATGTTTAATCTTCAATATTTCAATTGTGGCTTGGATGATTTCAGATCGACAGTAGGATGAGCCAGGAGCTCAATTGGAGGCTATTGGAATTTCTGAAATTTCCTGGGGATTTTTCGGAGCACCGAGATTTTTTTTTTTAAAAAAAACCGGAATTTGGTTTTTACCACGAGTGAACCGGACCGGAGCGGTTCAGCGAACGCGGGGCGGTTCGCCGAGGTGCGTTTGTGCGTGCGTTTAGATAAGCCGCGGATAAGCGGATCGGACGGGTGAGATCAGCGGTGGAGATTAACCGGCTGATCGGGTGTTAAGCGGCGTTTGTGGAAGGTCAACCGGCGCTTAATTTGTCTTAACGGGTTATTACCGGTTTAAGCCGGGTACTTAACCTAAACTGTTCGACTGTTAGGGTTTCAAATGGCGGCTAGAGGCGAGGTGTTCGCGGCGAACGGCGGTACTTTTTGGCAGCCTTCCAAGGGGCTTTTGGTAACCGGAGGTTCGCGGGACAGAGGCGAGCATTTTGGTACCGGTTTCATTCGGCGAGGAGCTGCGGTTGATCGCGTGCGAGCTTCACCATCGCCGGTGAGCAAGGTAGGAAATTCAGATTAAATTAGTTATTTAGTAGAAATTAAAAGCATGGAATATTTTGCTTAATGAACACAAGCATGTGGATGAAAAATCGGACTTAGTTGAATGCTAATCTGCGTCTTTTACAAATTTTGGATTTTCTGGAAAATTGCCCATTTCGTCGAAAAATTTAGTTAATGATTGAAACATTAGGATAGTACGAACATCGGATTTTGTTTCTCCTTGTTTGCGTTCGCCAGAAATCGACGGAAGGATTGGAATTGGTCGGCGATTGCGTCGGTTAGGGTTCGCGGGCGTCGGACCGAGGAAGGAGAAGGGTTTAGATTAATTACGAATTTTATTTAAGTAATTAATGGTATTTATATAATATTTATTAGTAATTATATTATTTAAGCATCGACCGATTAAAGGATTATTAAGGAAATTGGTTCGGCGGTGTCGCGGTTCAGCGCGAGGTTTCCGAACCGGCAGCGAAAACCGGTTCAGCGGGATTCGGCGCGGACGAACGGCGCGGAGGAAAATTTAATTCGGAAATTAATCCGAGTTTTCGGAAAAAGGATATATGTGGAATTTAAATTTTATTCGGAAATTTATTCCGAATTTTGGAAAATGGATAAAGGGCGGAAATTGAATTTTTTGAATTTAAAAATTTCCTGAAGTGAGAAAAAGGTGATTTTTAGAAATCACGTAGCCAAGTTGAAATTGACTGTTGGAAATTACCCATGAATTCAGTGCAACTGGATTAGTTGGAAGGAAGTGTAACACTTGGGTGCTACCAGAATAGTCAGAATTTGGTACAGTTTGTGTTGCTTGGATGGCAATGACATGGATTGAGTCAGTTTACTCAGTATTGGCATATTTCATAGATTGGCATATTGGACCGGAATACTATAGGCTCTATATGATGTTTTAGGGTAGTTGTGGTAGGTAACTGTGCAGTACAGACTTAGCTTCCACAGTATACATGTGGACTGGTATGCGCCTTGTTGTATCTGGACACATGTTGCCGAATCTTGGAGTTAGAGCTTGGCAATGACTGTAGGGGCGTGGCTTCTATGGAAATTCTTGGGAGAGGACTTCTTGGAACGGTGGCTGAGTCGATCTCTTCTGGTCCATGAGTGTAGGCCTGCGCGCCTGAGAGTGGCAGTGGAGGGGGTGACTCACCGTGGCTAGCCAAGTGTGTAGGCCTGCGTGCCTGAGGGTGGCAGGGGTGTCTCACGTTGGCTAGAGATCTATGTGACTGGTTTTGTCTATAGTCTCCAGAAGATTGATTGACGAGAGACACTGCGGTGTTGGGTGCTAGGCGTTGTGATGCTGTGCGCAGAAATGGGCGTGTCCCGCTGGCATGCTTTGCCTAGGCGCCATGCATGCGCAGAGATGGGCGTGTCCTACTGGCATGCTGCCTGGGAGCACAGAGGAGAGCTACTCTTGTGTGACTGGGGGTGACTGTGGTTGGTCAGAGTCTGGGACTGAGAGTGTCTTTCCACCCTACATTGTTATGCTGTATTTCTATACTCTTGCTATTATCCTTCTCTTGCATGAGAGTTTTTTTACTAGTTGTCTTTCCTACTGGGCGTAGCTCATTCTTTTATTATCCATATTTTTCCAGTGGCTTGACAGACTTGACGTCACCCAGCGTTAGGTGGGATCGTGATCAGTAGGCTAGTGGAGGAGATCTGATCTGTGATTTTT
>JAIUJO010001520.1:32500-41505 GCA_023846275.1 Vanilla planifolia | reverse complement strand
AGAAGAGGAAGAAGAAGAAGAAGAAAAAGAAAAAGAAGATGAAGGTGATGAAGAAGAAGAAGTAGATGAAGAAGAACAAAGGGAAGAAGAAAAGATGAAGATTGGGAAAAGAAGAAGAAAATGAAGAAGAAGAAGAAGAAGAAGAAAAAGAAGATGACGATGATGATGATGATGACGAAGAAGAAGACCAAGGAAAAAATAAGAAGAAAAAGAAGTAGAAGAAGAAGATGAAAGGAAGAAGAAGTGGAAGAAGTAGAAGAAGAAGAGGAAGAAGATGAGATGAAGAAGAAAAAGATATTAGAAAGAAGTATTAGTTGTAACAGATGAAGAAGAAGAAGAAGAAGAAGTTGTAGTAGTTGCAGTAGTAATATTAGTTAAAGAAGAAGAAGAAGAAGAAGAAGTGATGAACAAGAAAAGTAGAAGAACAAGAATAAAAGAAAGAGGCAGAAGAAAAATTAAAAGAAGAAGAAAAAGAAGAAGGAGAAGAAGAAGAAGATAAGAAGAAGAGGCAAAAAACAAGAAAAAAAGATGAAGAAGAAAAACAATTAGAAGAAGAGGAAGAAGCAAAAGAAGAAGTAGAAGAAAAGATGAAGAAGAAGACGAAGAAGAAGAAGAAGAAAGGAAGAAGAAGAAGAAGAAGATGATGATGAACAACAAGTAGAAGTGAAGACGAAGAAGGAGAAGAAGAACAGGAAGAAGAAGAAGAAGAGAAGGAAGAGGAAAAAGAAGAAGAAGAAGAACCATAACTACAAAGGAGGAACAAGAAGAAAAGAAGAAGAAGAACTTTAAGAAGAAGAAGAAGAAGAAGAAAAAGAAAAGGATATGAAGAAGAAGAAAGAGAAGAAGACAAACTAGAAGAAGAAGTGATTAAGAATAAGAAGAAAAGAAAGAGGAAGAAGTGTCAGAAGAAGAAGGAGAAGAAGAAGAAGATGAAGAATAATAAAAGGAAGAAGAAGAAACAAAGAAGAAGAAGGAGAAGAAGAAGAAGAAGAAAAATAAGTAGTAGTTGAAGTAGTAGTAGTAGAAGAAGAAGAAGAAGAAGATAAGAAGGAAAAAAGAAGAAAAAGAAAAAAAGAAGAAGAAAAAAAAGAAGCAGAAGAAGAGGAAGAAGAAGATGTTGAAGAATAACAAGAGATGAAGAAGAAGTGAAAGAAGAAGAAGAAATAGAAAAGAAAGAAGAAGAAGAATAAGAAGAAGAAGAAGAAGAAGAAGAAGAACAAGAGGAATAAGAAGAAGAAGAAGAAGACGAAGAAGAAGTAGAAGAAGTAAAAGAAGAAGAAGAGGAAAAAGAAGAAGAAGAAGAAGAAGAGATGAAGAAGAAGAAAAGAAGAAGAACAAGAAGCAGAAGAGGAAGAAGAAGAAGAAGAAGAAGAAGAAGAAGAAGAAGAGGAAGAAGAAGAAGAAGATGAAGTAGAAGAATAAGAAGAAGAAGAAGAGGAAGAAGAAGAAGAAGAAGAAGTAGAAGAATAAGAAGAGAAGAAGAACAAGAAGGGAAGAAGAGGAAGAATAAGTAGAAAATGGAAGATAAAGAAGAGGAACATGAAGAGGAATAAGAGGAAGAAGAAGAGATGAAAAAGAATTAGAAAAAAGAGAAGAAAAGGAAGAGGAGGAAGAAGAAGAAGGGGAGGAAATGGAGGAAGAAGAAGTGATGGAGAAGAAGAAGAAGAAGAAGAGGAAGAAGAAGAAGAGGGAGAAGAAGAAGAACAACAAGAAAAGAAGAAGAAGAACAAAAAAAGTAGAAGAAGAAGAAGAAGAAGAAGAAGAAGAAGAAGAAAAAGAAGAAGAAGAGGAGAAAGAAGAAGTAAAAGAACGAGAGTAAGAAGACGAAGAAGAAGAAGAAGAAGAAAAGTGGAAAAGAAGAAGAAAAAGAAGAAGAAGAATAAGAAGACAAAGAAGAGGAAGAAGAAGAATGAGAAGAAGAAGAAAAAGAAGAAGAGAGAAGAAGAAGAGTAAGAAGAAAAAGGACAAGGAGAAGAAGAAGGAGAAGGAGAAGAAGAAGAAGAAGAACAAGAAGAAAAGATGAAGATGAAAAATAAGAAGAAGAAGAAGAAAAGGAAGAATAAAAAGAAGAAAACAAGAAGAAGAATAAGATGAAGAGGAAGAAGAGGAAAAAGAAGATGAAGAAGAAGAAGAAGAGAAGAAGAAGAAGTGAAGAAGAAAAAGAAGAAGAAGAAGAAGAAGAAGAGGAAGAAGAAGAGGAAGTAGTGTAAGAAGAAGAAGAAGAAGTGATGAAAAAGTAGAAAAGGAAGAAGAAGAAGAAAAAGAAGTGAATAAAATGAAGAAGAAGAGGAAGAAAAAGAAGAAGAAGAAGAGGAGGAAGAAGAAGATGTAGAAGAAGAAGAAGAAGAAATGAAGATGCAGAATAAGAAGAAGAAGAAGAAGATGATGATGATGATGAAGAACGAGAAGAAGAAGTCGAATGAGAGATGAAGAAGAAGAAAAGAAGAGGAGGCAAAAGAAAAAGGAGAAGGAGAAGAAGAAGAAGAAGGAGAAGGAGAAGAAGAAGGAGGAAGTAGAAGGAAGAAGAGGAAGAAGTAGAAGAAGAAGAAGAAGAAGAGAAGAAGAATAAAAAGAAGAGGAAGAAGAAGTAGCAGTATAAGAAGAAGAAGAAAAAAAAGGCAAGGAGAAAAAGAAGAAGAGGAAGAAGAAGTAGAAGAAGAAGAAGAAGAAGAAGAAATGGAAGAAGAAGAAGAGGAAGAAGATCAAGAAGACATGAAGAAGAAGATAAGAAGAAGAAGAAGAAGAAGAAGAAGAAGAGAAGAAGTAGTAGAAGAGAAAAAGATGAGAATTAAGAAGAAGAAGAAGAAGAAAAGAAAAAGATGAAGAAAAGAAGACAAAGAAGAAGAATAAGAAGAAGAAGAAGAAATAGAAGAAGAAGAAAAAGAAGAAGGAGAAGAACAAGAAGATAAGAAGAAGAGGCAAAAAACAAGAAAAAAAGATAAAGAAGAAGAACAATTAGAAGAAGAGCAAGAAGCAAAAGAAGAAGAAGCAGAAGAATAGATGAAGAAGAAGACGAAGAAGAAGAAGAAGAAGAAAGGGAAGAAGAAGAAGAAGATGATGATGATGAAGAACAAGTAGAAGTGAAGACGAAGAAGGAGAAGAAGAACAGGAAGAAGAAGAAGAAGAGAAGGAAGAGGAAAAAGAAGAAGAAGAAGAACCATAACTATAAAGGAGGAACAGGAAGAAAAGAAGAAGAAGAACTTTAAGAAGAAGAAGAAGAAGAAGAAGAAGAAGAAGAAGAAAAAGAAAAGGATATGAAGAAGAAGAAAGAGAAGAAAACAAACTAGAAGAAGAAGTGATGAAGAATAAGGAGAAAAGAAAGAGGAAGAAGTGTAAGAAGAAGAAGAAGAAGAAGAAGAAGAAGAGGAAAATGAAGAATAATAAAAGGAAGAAGAAGAATGGATCATGAAGAAGAAACAAAGAAGAAGAAGGAGAAGAAAAAGAAGAAGAACAAGAAGTAGTAGTAGTAGTAAAAGAAGAAGAAGAAGGAGAAGAAGAAGAAGAAGGAGAAGAAGAAGAAGATAAGAAGGAAAAAAGAAGAAGAAAAAAACAAGAAGAAGAAGAAAAAGAGCAGAAGAAGAGGAAGAAGTAGAAGAAGAAGATGTAGAAGAATAACAAGAGATGAAGAAGAAGTGAAAGAAGAAGAAGAAATAGAAAAGGAAGAAGAAGAAGAAGAAGAAGAAGTGAGGAAGTTGAAGAAGAAGTTGATGATGAAGAACAAGAGGAATAAGAAGAAGAAGAAGAAGACGAAAAAGAAGTACAAGTAAAAGAAGAAGAGGAAAAAGAAGAAGAAGAAGAAGAAGAGATGAAGAAGAAGAAAAGAAGAAGAACAAGAAGCAGAAGAGGAAGAAGAAGAAGAAGAAGAAGAAGAGGAAGAAGAAGAAGAAGAAGTAGAAGAATAAGAAGAGAAGAAGTACAAGAAGGGAAGAAGAGGAAGAATTAGTAGAAAATGGAAGAAGAAGAAGAAGAGGAACATGAAGAGGAATAAGAGGAAGAAGAAGAGATGAAAAAGAAGAAGACAAAGGAGAAGAAAAGGAAGAGGAGGAAGAAGAAGAAGGGGAGGAAGAAGAAGTGAAGGAGAAGTTGAAGAAGAAGAAGAGGAAGAATAAGAAGAGGGAGAAGAAGAAGAACAACAAGAAAAGAAGAAGAACAAAAAAAATAGTAGAAGAAGAAGAAGAAAAAGAAAAAGAAGAAGAGGAGAAAGAAGTAAAAGAACGAGAGTAAGAAGACGAAGAAGAAAAAGAAGGAGAAGAATAAGAAGACAAAGAAGAGGAAGAAGAAGAATGAGAAGAAGAAGAAAAAGAAGAAGAGAGAAGTAGAAGAGTAAGAAGAAAAAGGACAAGGAGAAGAAGGAGAAGGAGAAGAAGAAGAAGAACCAGAACAAGAAGAAAAGATGAAGATGAAAAAGAAGAAGAAGAAGAAGAAAAGGAAGAATAAAAAGAAGAAAACAAGAAGAAGAATAAGATGAAGAGGAAGAAGAGGACAAAGAAGATGAAGAAGAAGAAGAAGAAGAAGAGAAGAAGAAGAACAAGAAGAAAATATGAAGATGAAAAAGAAGAAGAAGAAGAAGAGGAAGTAGTGTAAGAAGAAGAAGAAGAAGAAAAGTGATGAAGAAGTAGAAGAAGATGAAGTAGAAAAAGAAGAAGAAGAAGAAGATGAAGAAGTAGAAGAAAAAGAAGTGAATAAAATGAAGAAGAAGAGGAGGAAAAAGAAGAAGAAGAGGAGGAAGAAGAAGATGTAGAAGAAGAAGAAGAAAAATTGAAGATGCAGAATAAGAAGAAGAAGAAGAAGTCGAACGAGAGATGAAGAAGGAGGAAGAAGAAGGAAGAAGAGGAAGAAGAAGAAGAAGAAGAAGAAGAAGAAGAAGAGAAGACGAATAAAAAGAAGAGGAAGAAGAAGTAGCAGTATAAGAAGAAGAAGAAAAAAAGGCAACGAGAAATAGAAGAAGAGGAAGAAGAAGTAGAAGAAGAAGAAGAAGAAGAAGCAGAAAAGGAAGAAGAAGAAGAGGAAGAAGATCAAGAAGACATGAAGAAGAAGATAAGAAGAAGAAGCAGAAGAAGAGAAGAAGTAGTAGAAGAAAAAAAGATGAGAATTAAGAAGAAGAAGAAGAAGAAGAAGAAGAAAAGAAAAAGATGAAGAAAAGAAGACAAAGAAGAAGAATAATAATAAGAAGAAGAAGAAATAGAAGAAGAAGAAGAAGAAGAAGAAGAAGAGGAAAGGGAAGAAGTAGAAGAAGAAGCAAAGAAAATGAATAAGAAGAAGTTGAACAAGAAGAAATGAAGAAGAAGAAGAAAAAAGAGATGTAGAAGAAGAAGAAAAAGAAGAAGTTTAAGATGAAGAAAAGAATAAGAAGAAGAAGAACATAAAAAGAACAAGAGTAGAAGAAGAAGAAGAAGAAGAAGAAGAAGAAGTAAAAGCAGAAGAAAAGAAGAAGAAGAACAACAACAAGAAGTAATAGAAGATGAAGAAGAAGAAGAATAAAATAAGAACAAGAAATGATGAAGAAGAAAAAGAAGAAGAGGAAAAAGTAGAAAAAGAACAGGAAGAAGAAGAAGAAGAGATGAAGAAGAAGAAGAAAAAGAGGAAGAAGATGAAGTAAACAAGAAGAAGAAGAGGAAGAAGATGAAGTAAAGAAGAAGAAGAATAGGAAAAAGAATAGGAAGAAGATAGAGAAGAGATGAAGGAGAAAAAAGAAGAAGAAGAAAAGGTGAAGAAGAAGAAAGAGAAGAAAAAGAAGAAAAAGAAGAAGAAAGAAGATGAAGAAGAAGAAGTAGAAGAAGAAGAAGAAGAGGTAGAAGCAATATTAGAAGTAGGAGAAGAAGAAGACGAAGACGAAGAAGAAGAATAAGAAGAATAAGAAGAAGAAGCTGAAGAGATGAAGAAGAAGAAAAGATGAAGAACAATAAGTAGAAAAGAAAGAAGAAGAAGAAGAAGAGGAAGATGATGATGAAGAAGAAGAAAAAAATGAAGAAGAAGAAGAAGAGGAAGAATCAGAATAATAATAATAATAATAATAATAATAATAAAAGGATAAAGAAGAAGAAAAGACAAGAAGAAGAAGAAGAAGGAGAAGCTAATGATGATGACGAAAGTGAAGTAGAAAGAGAAGAGATGAAAAAGAAGAAAAGAAGAGGAAGAAGAAGGAAAGAAAAAGAAGAAGAAAAGAAGAAGAAGAAGAAGAAGTAAAAAAATAGGAGAAGAAGAAGAAGAAGAAGAAGGAGGAGAAGAAGAAGTAGAAGAAGATGAGGAAGACAAGAAGAAGAAGATAAGAAGAAGAAAAAGATAAGAAGAAAAAGAAGAAGAAGAAGAGAAGTAGTAGAAGAAAAAAAGATGAGAATTAAGAAGAAGAAGAAGAAGAAGAAGAAGAAGAAGAAGCAAAAGATGTTGAAAAGAAGACGAAAAAGAAAAATAATAAGAAGAAGAAGAAGAAAAAGAAGAAGAAGAGGAAAGGGAAGAAGTGGAAGAAGAAGCAAAGAAAATAAAGAAGAAGAAGTAGAAAAAGAAGAAAAGAAGAAGAAGAAGAAAAAAGAGAATCAGAAGAAGAAGAAGAAGAAGAAGAAAAAGAAGAAGTTAAAGAAGAAGAAGAACATAACAAGAACAAGAAAAGAAGAAGAAGAAAGAAGAAGAAGAAGAAGTAAAAGAAAAGTTGAAGGAGATGAAGAAGAAGAAAAAGAACTAGAAGAAGAAGAAAAGAAGAAGAAGAAGAAGATGAAAAAGAAAAAGAAACAGAACAAGAACTAAAAGAATAATAAAAATAAGTGAAGAAGAAAGAGAAGAAGAAGAAGAAGAAGAAGAAGATGGGGAAGAAGAGGAAGAAAAAGAAGTAAAGAAGAAGAAAAGTATGAATTGAAGAAGAAGAAGAAGATTAAGATGATGAAGAAGAAGAAGAAGAAGAGGAAGAAGAAGAAGAGGAAGAAGAAGAAGAAGAAGAAGAAGAAGAAGTAGAAGAAGAAGAAGGAGAAGAAGAAGAAGAAGAAAAAGAAATTAAGAAAGAAGAACAAGAAGAAGAAAAGGAAGAAATATAGATGAAGAAGAAGAAGAAAAAGGACAAGAAGAAGAAGAAAAAGAAGAAGAAGATTTAGAAGAAGAAGAAGAAGAAGAAGAAGAAGAAGAAGAAAAAGAAGTAGAAGAAGAAGAAGAAGAAAAGAAGAAGAAGAAGATGAATACGTTGTTTGAGTAGAAGAAGTAGAAGAAGATGAAGTAAAAGAAGAAGATGAACATGAAGAAGAAGAAGAAGAAGTGAAGAAGAAGAAGAAGACAAGGTAGAAGAAGAAGAAGAAGAAGAAGGAGCAGAAGAGATGAAGAAGAAGACAAGAAGAAGAAGATTAAGAAGAAGATAAAAAAGATGATGAATAAGAAGAAAAAGAAGTGAAGAAGAAGAGGAGGAAGAAGATGTAGAAGAGGAAGAAGAAGAGAAAGAAGAAGCAGAACCAAAAGAAGAAGTAGAAAAAGAAGAAAAGAAGTAGAAGAAGATGAAGAAGAAGAGCTAGAAGAGAAAAAGAAGAAGATAAGAAGACAAAAAAGAAGAAGTTGAAGTAGAAAAAAAGAAAGAAAAAGAAAAAGAAGAAGTAGAAGAAGAAAAAAAGAAGAAAAAAAGAAGAAAAAGTTGAAGAAGAAGAAGAAGAAGTAGAAAAAGAAAAGAAGAAGAAGAAGATGATGATGATGATGATAATGATGTGGAAGAAGATAAAGAAGGAATAGGAGAAGAAGAAGAAGAGAAGCAGAAGAAGAATAGCAGAAGAAGAAGAGATGAAGAAGAAAAGAATAAGAAAAAGAAGAAGAAGAAGAAGAAAAGAGAAGAAGAAGAAAAGGAAGAAAAAGTAGAAAAGTAAGAAGAAGGAGAACATGAAGAAGTAGAAGAAGAGGTGAAGAAGGAGAAGAAGAAGATGTGGAAGAAGAATAAGAAGAAGTAGAAGAAGAAGCTAAATTAGGATAAGAATTAGAAGAATAAGAAAAGAAGAAGAAGAAGAATAAGAAGAAGGCGGAGGAGAAGAAGAAGACAAGAAGACGAAGAAAAGAAGAAGATGAAGAAGAAGACGGTGAAGAAGAAGATGAAGAAGAGGAGTAAGGAGAAGAAGAAAAAGAAGAAGGAGAAGAAGAAGAGAGGAAGAAGAAGAAAAGAAGAACGGGAAGAAGAAGAAGAAGTGGAAGAGAAGAAGAAGAAGAAGAAGAAGAAGAAGAAGATGTATAAGAAGTAGTAGAAGAAGAAGAAGAATAGAAGAGGAAAGCAAGAAGAAAAAGAAGAAGAGAAGAAGAAGAAGAAGAAACAAAGAAGAAGAATAAGAGAAAGAAAAAGAAAAGAAGAAAAAGAAAAAGAAGAAAAATTTGAAGAAGAATAAGAAGGAGAAGAAGACAAAGAAAAAAAATAATAAGAAAAAGGTAGTAAAAGAGGGCAATGAAGATGAGAAGAAGAGGAAGAAGTAGAAGAACAAGAAGAAGAAGAAGAATAAGAGGAAGAATAACAAGAGGAAGAAGAAGAGATGAAGAAGGAGAAAAGAAGAAGAAAAAGAAAAAGAAGAAAAACAAGAAGAAGAATAAGAAGAGAAAGAAGTAGTCTAAGAAGAAAAAATGTAGAAAAAGAAGCAGAAGATGAAGAACAAGAAGAGAAAGAAGATGTAGTAGTAGTGGTAGAAGAATAGGAGATGAAGAAGAAAAAGAGATATAGAAGTAGTAGTTGAAGGAAAAGAGAAGAAGAAAAAGAAGAAGTAGAAGAAGAAGTTGTAAAAGAAAATGAAGAAGGAGAAGAAGACGAAGAAGAAGAAGAAGAAGAAGTAGGAGAGACGAAGAAGAAGAAAAGAAGAAGAAGAAGAGGAGAAGGAAAAAGTAGAAGAAAAATAATAATAAGAAGAAAAAGCAGAAGAAGAATAAGAAGAAGAATAATAATAATAAGAAGAAGAAGAATATGGGAAGAAGAAGAAGAAAAGCAAGAATAAAAAAAAGAAGAGGAAGAAGTAAAAGAAGAAGAAGAAGAAAAAGAAGAAGAAGCAGAAGAAGTCATGAAGATG
>JAIUJO010001520.1:25000-30000 GCA_023846275.1 Vanilla planifolia | reverse complement strand
AAGAAGGGAAGAAGGGGAAGAATAAGTAGAAAATGGAAGAAGAAGAAGAGGAACATGAAGAGGAATAAGAGGAAGAAGAAGAGATGAAAAAGAAGAAGAAAAAGAAGAAGAAAAGGAAGAGGAAGAAGAAGAAGGGGAGGAAGAGGAGGAAGAAGAAGTGAAGGAGAAGATGAAGAAGAAGAAGAGGAAGAAGAAGAAGAGGGAGAAGAAGAAGAAAAACAAGAAAAGAAGAACAAAAAAAGTAGAAGAAGAAGAAGAAGAAAAAGAAGAAGAAGAAGAGGAGAAAGAAGAAGTAAAAGAACGAGAGTAAGAAGACGAAGAAGAAGAAGAAGAAGAAAAGTAGAAAAGAAGAAGAAAAAGAAGAAGAAAAATAAGAAGACAAAGAAGAGGAAGAAGAGGAATGAGAAGAAGAAGAAGAAGAAGAAGAAGAAGAGAGAAGAAGAAGAGCAAGAAGAAAAAGGACAAGGAGAAGAAGAAGGAGAAGGAGAATAGGAAGAATAAGAAGAACAAGAAGAAAAGATGAAGATGAAAAAGAAGAAGAAGAAAAAAAGGAAGAACAAGAAGAAGAAAAGAAGAAGAAGAAGATGAAGAGGAAGAAGAGGAAAAAGAAGATGAAGAAGAAGAAGCAAAGAAGAAAAAGAAGAAGAAGAAGAGGAAGAAGAAGAAAAGTGATGAAGAAGTAGAAGATGATGAAGTAGAAAAGGAAGAAGAAGAAGAAGATGAAGAAGAAGAAGAAAAAGAAGCGAATAGAATGAAGAAGAAGAAGAGGAAAAAGAAGAAGAAGAAGAAGAGGAAGAAGAAGATGTAGAAGTAGAAGAAGAAGAAAAGAAGATGCAGAATAAGAATAAGAAGAAGAAGAAGAAGAAGAAGATGATGATGATGATGATGAAGAACGAGAAGAAGAAGAAGTCAAACAAGAGATGAAGAAGAAAAAAGAAGAGGAAGAAAAAAAAAGGAGATGGAGAAGAATAAGAAGAAGAAGATGGAGAAGAAGGAGGAAGTAGAGAGAAGAAGAGGAAGAAGAAGAAGAAGAAGAGAAGAATAAAAAGAAGAGGAAGAAGAAGTAGTAGTATAAGAAGAAGAAGAAAAAAAGGCAAGGAGAAATTGAAGAAGAGGAAGAAGAAGTAGAACAAGGAGAAGAAGAAGAAGAAGAAGAAGAAGAAGAAGAAGAAGAAAAAGGAAGAAGAAGAAGAGGAAGAAGATCAAGAAGACATGAAGAAGAAGATAAAAAGAAGAAGAAGAAGAAGAGAAGAAGTAGTAGAAGAAAAAAAGATGGGAATTAAGAAGAAGAAGAAGAAGAAAAGAAAAAGATGAAGAAAAGAAGATAAAGAAGAAGAAGAAATAGAAGAAGAAGAAGAAGAAGAAGAGAAAAGGGAATAAGTAGAAGACGAAGCAAAGAAAATGAAGAAGAAGAAGTAGAACAAGAAGAAAAGAAGAAGAAGAAAAAGAAAAAGAAGAAGTTTAAGATGAAGAGAAGAATAAGAAGAAGAAGAACATAACAAAAATAAGAGAAGAAGAAGATGAAGAAGAAAAAGAAGAAGAAGAAGTAAATGTAAAAGAAAAGAAGAAGAAGAAGAAGAAGAAGAAGAAGAAGAAGTAGAAGAAGAAGAAGGAGAAGAAGAATAAAACGAGAACAAGAAATGATGAAGAAGATGAAGAAAAAAAGAAGAAGAGGAAAAAGTAGAAAAAGAACATGGAGAAGAAGAATAAGAAGAAGAGATGAAGAAGAAGAAGAAGAGGAAGAAGATGAAGTAAAGAAGAAGAAGAATAGGAAAAAGAAAAGGAAGAAGACAGAGAAGAGATGAAGGAGAAGAAAAGAAGAAGAACAAAAGTAGAAGAAGAAGGAGAAGAAAAGGAAGAAGAAAGAAGAAGAAGAAGAAGTAGTAGAAGAAGAAGAAGAGGTAGAAGCAATATTAGAAGAAGGAGAAGAAGAAAACAAAGACAAAGAAGAAGAATAAGAAGAATAAGAAGAAGAAGCTGAAGAGATGAAGAAGATGAAAAGACGAAGAACAAGAAGTAGAAAAGGAAGAAGATGAAGAAGAAGAAGAAGAAGAGGAACATGATGATGAAGAAGAAGAAAAAAATGAAGAAGAAGAAAAAAATGAAGAAGAAGAAGAAGAGAAAGAATAATAATAAAAATAATAATAATAATAATAATAATAATAATAATCATAATAAGATGAGGAAGAAGAAAAGAAAAGAAGAAGAAGATGATGATGATGATGACAAAAGTGAAGTAAAAAGAGAAGAGATGAAGAAGAAGAAAAGAGGAAGAAGAAGAAGAAGAAGAAAAAGAAGAAGAAAAGAAGAAGAAGAAGAAGAAGAAGAAGTAGAAGAAGAGAAGAAGAAGAAGAAGAAGAAGGAGGAGAATAAGAAAAGGAAGAAGAAGAAGAGGAAGAAGATGAAGAAGAGATGAAGAAGAAGATAAGAAGAATAAGAAGATAAGAAGAAGAAGAAGAAGAAGAAGAAGAAGAAGAGAAGTAGTAGAAAAAAAAAAGATGAGAATTAAGAAGAAGAAGAAGAAGAAAAGAAAAAGATGAAGAAAAGAAGACGAAGTAGAAAAATAAGAAGAAGAAGAAGAAGAGAAAGAACAAGAAGAAGGAGAGGAAAGGGAAGAAGTAGAAGAAGAAGCAAAGAAAATAAAGAAGTAGAACAAGAAGAAAAAAGAGAAGGAGAAGTAGAAGAAGAAGTTAAAGAAGAAGAAAAGAATAAGAAGAAGAAGAACATAACAAGAACAAGAAAAGAAGAAGAAGAAAGAAGAAGAAAAAGAAGTAAAAGAAAAGTTGAAGGAGAAGAAGAAGAAGAAGAAGAAGAAGAAAAAGGACTAGAAGAAGAAGAAATGAAGAAGAAGAAGATGATGCAGAAGAAAAAGAAACAGAACAAGAACTAAAAGAATAAGAAAAATAAGAGAATAGAAAGAGAAGAAGAAGAAGAAGAAGAAAGTGAAGAAAATGAAGAAGAAGAAGAATATGGGGAAAAAGAGGAAGAAAAAGAAGTAAAGAAGAAGAAAAGTATGAATTGAAGAAGAAGATTAAGATGAAGAAGAAGAAGAAGAAGAGGAAGAAGAAGAAGAAGAAGAAGAAGAAGTAGAAGGAGAAGAAGAAGGAGAAGAAGAAGAAGAAGAAAAAAAAATAAAAGAAGAAGAACAAGAAGAAGAAAAAGAAGAAATATAAAAGAAGAAGAAGAAGAAAAAGAAGAAGAAGATTTAAAAGAAGAAGAAGAAGAAGAAGAAGAAAAAGAAGAAGAAGAAGAAGAAGAAGATGAAGAAGAAAAGAAGAAGAAGAAAAGAAGAAGAAGAACATGAAGAAGTAGAAGAAGATGAAGAAAAAGAAGAAGAAGAACATGAAGAAGAAGATGAAGAAGTGAAGAAGAAGAAGAAGACAATGTAGAAGAAGAAGAAAGAGAAGAAGAAGGAGAAGAGATGAAGAAGAAGAAGAAGAGGAAGAAGATGAACAAGCGGAAGAAGAAGAAGAAGAAGAAGAGCCAGAAGAAGAAGTAGAAAAAGAAGAAAAGAAGTAGAAGAAGATGAAGAAGAAGAGCAAGAAGAGAAAAAGAAGAAGAAAAGAAGACGAAGAAAAAGAAGTTGAAGAAAAAAATGGAAGAAAAATTAAAAAAAGTAGAAGATGAAAAAAAGAAGAAAAAGTTGAAGAAGCAGATGAAGAAGTATAACAAGAAAAGAAGAAGAAGAAGAAGAAGATGATGATAACGATGCGGAAGATGATGAAGAAGGAATAGAAGAAAAGGAAGAGAAGCAGGAGAAGAATAGAAGAAGAAGAAGAAGAAGAAGATGAGATGAAGAAAAAAGAAGAAGAAGAAGAAGAAGAAGAAGAAGAAAAGAGAAGAAGAAGAAGAAAAGGAAGAAAAAGTAGAAAAGTAAGAAAAAGGAGAACATGAAGAAGAAGAAGAAGAGGTGAAGAAGATGAAGAAGAAGTTGTGGAAGAAGAAGATGAAGATGAATTAGAAGAAGTAGAAGAATAAGAAAAGAAGTAGAAGAAGAATAAGAAGAAGATGGAGGAGAAGAAGAAGACAAGAAGACGAAGAAAAGAAGAAGATGAAGAAGAAGACGGTGAAGAAGAAGAAGAAAAAGAGGAGGGAGAAGAAGAAGAAGAAGAAGGAGAAGAAGAAGAGAAGAAGAAGAAGAAAAGAAGAAGGGGAAGAAGAAGAAGAAGTGGAAGAGAAGAAGAAGAAGAAGAAGAAGAAGGAGAACAAGAAGAAGAAGAAGAAGAAGAAGTATAAGAAGTTGAAGAAGATGAAGAAGAAGAAGAAGAATAGAAGGGGAAAACAAGAAGAAAAAGAAGAAGAGAAGAAGAAGAAGAAGAAACAAAGAAGAAGAATAAGAGAAAGAAAAAGAGAAGCAGGAGAGAAGAAGAAAAAGAAAAAGAAGAAAAAGTAGAAGAAGAATAAGAAGGAGAAGAAGACCAAGAAAAAAATAAGAAGAAAAAAGTAGTAAAAGAGGGCGATGAAGAAGAAGAAGAAGAGGAACAAGTAGAAGAAGAAAAAGAAGAATAAGAAGAAGAATAAGAAGAAGAATAACAAGATGAAGAAGAAGAGATGAAGAAGGAGAAAAGAAGAAGAAAAAGAAAAAGAACAAAAACAAGAAGAAGAAGAAGAAGAAGAGGAAGAAGTAGTCTAAGACGAAAAAAAAGTAGAAAAAGAAGCAGAAGATGAAGAACAAGAAGAGAAAGAAGCAGTAGTAGTAGTAGTAGAAGAAAAGGAGATGAAGAAGAAAAAGAGATATAGAAGTAGTAGTTGAAGGAAAAGAAGAAGATGAAGAAGAAAGAAGAAGAAGAAGAAAAAGAAGAAGAAGAAGAAGTTGTAAAAGATGATGAAGAAGAAGAAGACGAAGAAGAAGAAGAAGAAGAAGAAGAAGAAGAGTTGAAGAAGAAGAAAAGAAGAAGAAGAGGAGAAGGAAGAAGCAGAAGAAAAATAATAAGAAGAAGAAAAACCAGAAGAAGAATAAGAAGAAGAAGAATAAGAAAAAGAAGAAGAAGAATATGGGA
>JAIUJO010001520.1:17500-20000 GCA_023846275.1 Vanilla planifolia | reverse complement strand
GAAAGAAGACAAAGAAGAAAAATAAGAAGAAGAAGAAGTAGAAGAAGAGAAGAGGAAAGGGAAGAAGTAGAAGAAGAAGCAAAGAAAATAAAGAAGGAGAAGTAGAACAAGAAGAAAAGATGAAGAAGAAAAAAGAGGAGTAGAAGAAGAAGAAGAAGAAAAAGAAGAAGTTAAAGAAGAAGAAAATAATAAGAAGAAGAAGAAGATAACAAGAACAAGAAAAGAAGAAGAAGAAAGAAGAAGAAGAAGAAGTAAAAGAAAAGTTGAAGGAGAAGAAGAAGAAGAAGAAAAAGAAGAAGAGAGAAGAAGAAGAGCTAGAAGAAAAGGATAGGAGAAGAAGAAAGAGAAGGAGAACAAGAAGAAGAAGAACAAGAACAAAAGATGAAGATGAAAAAGAAGAAGAAGAAGAAAAAGAAGAAGAAAACATGAAGAAGAAGAAGATGAAGAGGAAGAAGAGGAAAAAGAAGAAGAAGAAGAAGAAGAAGAGAAGAAGAAGAAGCAAAGAAGAAAAAGATGAAGAAGAAGAGGAAGAAGAAGAAGAGGAAGCAGTGTAAGAAGAAGAAGAAGAAGAAAAGTGATGAAGAAGTAGAAGAAGAAGAAAAGTGATGAAGAAGAAGAAGATGAAGTAGAAAAGGAAGAAGAAGAAGAAAATGAAGTAGAAGAAGGAAAAGAAGTGAAAAAAATGAAGAAGAAGAGGAGGAAAAAGAAGAAGAAGAAGAAGAGGAAGAAGAAGATGTAGAAGAAGAAGAAGAAAAGAAGATGCGAAGAAGAAGAAGAAGAAGAAGAAGAAGAAAGAAGAAGAAGAAGAAGAAGAAGAAGATGACGATGATGATGATGAAGAACGAGAAGAAGAAGAAGTCGAACAAGAGATGAAGAAGAAGAAAAAAAGAGGGAGAAAAAGAAAAAATAGAAGGAGAAGAAGAAGAAGAAGAAGGAGAAGAAGGTGGAAGTAGAAGGAAGAAGAGGAAGAAGAAGAAGAAGAAGAAGAAGAAGAAGAGAAGAAGAATAAAAAGAAGACAAAGAAGAAGTAACAGTATAAGAAGAAGAAGAAAAAAAGGCAAGGAGAAATAGGAGAATAGGAAGAAGAAGTAGTAGTAGAAGAAGAAGAAGAAGAAGAAGAAGAAGAAGAAGAAGAGGAAGAAGATCAAGAAGACATGAAGAAGAAGAAGAAGAAGAAGAAGAAGAAGAACAAGAAGAAAAGAAAACAATGAAGAAAAGAAGACAAAGAAGAAGAATAAGAAGAAGAAGAAGAAGAAGAGGAAAGGGAAGAAGTAGAAGAAGAAGCAAAGAAAATGAAGAAGTAGAACAAGAAGAAAAGAAGAAGAAGAAGAAAAAAGAGATGTAGAAGAAGAAGAAGAAAAAGAAGAAGTTTAAGATGAAGAAAAGATTAAGAAGAAGAAGAACATAACAAGAACATAAGAAGAAGAAGAAGAAGTAATAGTAGAAGAAAAGAAGAAGAAGAAGAAGAAGAAGTAAAAAGAAGAAGAAGAAGAAGAAAAAGAAGAAGAATAAAACAAGAACAAGAAATGATGAAGAAGATGAAGAAATAGAAGAAGAGGAAAAGTTAGAAAAAAAACAGGAAGAAGAAGAAGAAGAGATGAAGAAGAAGATGAAGAAGAAGAAGAAGAGGAAGGAAGTAAAGAAGAAGAAGAAGAGGAATAAGATGAATTAAAGAAGAAGAAGAATAGGAAAAAGGACAGGAAGAAGATAGAGAAGAGATGAAGGAGAAGAAAAGAAGAACAAAAGGAGAAGAAGAAGGAGAAGAAAAAGAAAAAGAAAGAAGAAGAAGAAGAAGAAGTAGTAGAAGAAGAAGAAGAGGTAGAAGCAATGTTAGAAGAAGTAGTAGAATACAAAGACGAAGATGAAGAATAAGAAGAAGCTGAGAGATGCAGAAGAAGAAAAGATGAGATCAAGAAGTAGAAAGGAGAAGAAGAAGAAGAAGAAGAAGAAGAAGAAGAAAAAAGTAGAAGAAGAGGAGGATGATGATGAAGAAGAAGAAAAAAAATGAAGAAGAAGAAGAAGAGGAGAATCAGAATAATAATAATAATAACAATAAAAAGATGAAGAAGAAGAAAAGAAAAGAAGAAGAAGAAGAAGATGATGATGATGATGATGACAAAAGTTAAGTAGAAAGAGAAGAGATGAAGAAGAAGAAAAGAAGAAGAAGAAAAAGAAGAAAAGAAGAAGAAAAGAAGAAGAAAAGAAGAAGAAGAAGAAGAAGAAGAAGTAGAAAAAGAGAAGAAGAAGAAGAAGAAGAAGAAGAAGGAGGAGAAGAAGAAAAAGGAAGAAGAAGAAGGGGAAGAAGAGGGGAAGAAGATGAAGAATAAATAAAGAAGAAGATAAGATGAAGATAAGATGAGAAAAAGATAAGAAGGAAAAGATGAAGAAGAGGAAGAAGAGAAGTAGAAGAAAAAAAGATGAGAATTAAGAAGAAGAAGAAGAAGAAGAAGAAGAAGAAGAAGAAAAGAAAAAGATGAAAAGAAGACAAAGAAGAAAAATA
>JAIUJO010001520.1:0-12500 GCA_023846275.1 Vanilla planifolia | reverse complement strand
AAGAAGAAGAAGAAAAAGAAGAAGAAGATTCAGAAGAAGAAGAACAACAAGAAGAAGAAGAAGAAGAAGAAAAGAAGGAAAGAAGAAGAAGACAAAGAAGTTGTTTGAGAAGAAGAAGTAGAAGAAGATGAAGGAAAAGAAGAAGAAGAACATGAAGAAGAAGAAGAAGTGAAGAAGAAGAAGAAGAAGGCAAGGTATAAAAAGAAGAAAAAGAAGAAGAAGGAGAAGAGATGAAGAAGAAGACAAGAAGAAGAAGAATAAGAAGAAGGTAAAGAAGATGATGAATAAGATGAAAAAGAAGTGAAGAAGAAGATGAAGAAGAAGAGTAAGAAGAGAAAAAGAAGAAGAAAAGAAGACAAAGAAGAAGTTGAAGAAGAAAAAAAGGAAGAAAAAGAAGAAGAAGAAGTAGAAGAAGCAAAAAAGAAGAAAAAGTTGAAGAAGAAGAAGTAGAACAAGAAAAGAAGAAGAAGAAGATGATGATGATGATAATGATGCGAAAGAAGATGAAGAAGGAAAGGAAGAAGATGAAGAGAAGCAGAAGAAGAATAGAAGAAGAAGAAGAAGAAGAAGAGATGAAGAAGAAAAGAATAAGAAAAAGAAGAAGAAGAAGAAGAAAGAGAAGAAGAAGAAAAGGAAAAAAAGTAGAGAAGTATGAAGAAGGAGAACATGAAGAAGAAGAAGAAGAGGTGAACAAGGGGAAGAAGAAGATGTAGAAGAAGAAGGAGAAGTAGAAGAAGAAGATGAATTAGAAGAAGTAGAAGAATAAGAAAAGAAGAAGAAGACGAATAAGAAGAAGGCGGAGGAGAAGAAGAAGACAAGAAGATGATGAAAAGAAGAAGATGAAGAAAAAGATGGTGAAGGAGAAGAAGAAGAGGACGAGGGAGAAGAAGAAGAAGAAGGAAAAGAAGAAGAGAAGAAGAAGAAGAAAAGAAGAGGAAGATGAAGAAGAAGTGGAAGAGAAGAAGAAGAAGAAGAAGAAGGAGAAGAAGAAGAAGAAGAAGAAGAAGAAGAAGTAGAAGAAGATGAAGAAGAAGAAGAAGAGAAGAGGAAAACAAGAAGAAAAAGAAGAAGAAACGAAGAAGAAGAATAAGAGAAAGAAAAAGAGAAAAAGAAAACGAAAAAGAAGAAAAATTAGAAGAAGAATAAGAAGGAGAAGAAGACCAAGAAAAAAAATAAGAAGAAAAAAGTAGTAAAAGAGGGCGTTGAAGAAGAAGAAGAAGAGGAAGAAGTAGAAGAAGAAGTTGAATAAGAATAAGAGGAAGAATAACAAGAGGAAGAAGAAGAGATGAAGAAGGAGAAAAGAAGAAGAAGAAAAAGAAAAAGAAGAAAAACAAGAAGAAGAAGAGGAGGAAGAAGTAGTCTAAGAAGAAAAAAATGTAGAAAAAGAAGTAGAAGATGAAGAACAAGAAGAGAAAGAAGCAGTAGTATTAGTAGTTGAAGAAAAGGAGATGAAGAAGAAAAAAGGAAATAGAAGTAGTAGTTGAAGGAAAAGAAGAACAAGAAGAAGGAAGAAGAAGAAGAAGAAAAAGAAGAAGCAGAAGAAGAAGTTGTAAAAGGCGATGAAGAAGAAGAAGACGAAGAAGAAGAAGAAGAAGAAGAAGAGATGAAGATTAAGAAAAGAAGAAGAAGAAGAGGAGAAGGAAGTAGTAGAAGAAAAATAATTGGAAGAAGAAAAAGCAGAAGAAGAATAAGAAGAAGAAGAATAAGAAAACGAAGAATAAGAAGAAGAAGAAGAAGAATATGGGAAGAAGAAGAAGAAAAGAAGAAGAAGTGGAAGAACAAGAAAAAGAAGAGGAAGAAGTAGAAGAAGAAGAAGAAGGAGAAAAAGAAGAAGAAGAAGCAGAAGAAGACATAAAGATGAAGAAGATAAAGTAAAAGAAGAAGAAGAAGAAGAAGTAGAAAAGGAAGAAGAAGAAGAAGTTTAAGAAGAAGAAGAAGTTTAAGAAGAAGAAGAAGAAGTGAAGAAGAAGAAGAGAAAGAAGAAGAGGAGGAGGAAGAGGAAGGAGAAGAGATGACGAAGAAGAACAGAAAAGGAATTAGGGAACGAAGAAGAAGAAGAAAAAGAAGACGACGAAGAAGAAGCAGTAGAAGAAGAAGATGTACAAGAAGAACAAGAAGAAGAGAAGAAGAAGAATAAAAGAAGAAGAACAAAAAAAAATAAAAGAAGAAGAAGAAGAAGAAGAAGAAGAAGAAGATCTAAAGAAGAACACAAAGAGTGAGAAGAAAAGGAAGAAAAAAAGAAGAAGAAGAGGAGGAAGAAGAAGAAGCACAAGAAGAAGAAGAAGAAGAAGAAAAAGAAGAAGAATAAAAGAAGAAGAAGAAGAACAACAACAACGAGAAGAAGAAGAAGAAGAGAGGTGGAAGAAGAAGAAGAGGATGAACAGGGGCAAGAATAAGAAGAAGAGCAAGAAAAAGAAGAAGAAGAAGAAAAAGAAGGTGAAAAAGAATAAGAAGAAGGAGAAGAAGAAGAAGAAGAAGAAGAAGAATAAAAAGAAGAAGAAAAAGAAGATGTATTAGAATAACAAGAAGAAGAAGAAAAAGAACAAAAAGTGAAAAACAAAAAGAGAAGAAGAAGAGGAAGAATAATAATAAAAAGAAGAAGAACATAAAGAAGTAGTAGTTGGATAAGATGAAGAAGAAGAAGAGATGAAGAAGATGAAGAAGAAGAAAAAGAAGAATCAAAGGAAGAAGAAGAAGATGATGATGGAGTGAAGAAGAAGAAGAAGAAGAAGAATATGAAGTAGTAGTAGTAGAAGGAGAAGAAGAAAACAAGATGATGAAAAAGTTGAAGACTAAGAAGAAGCAGAAGAAGAAGATGATGATGAAGAAGATGAAGAAGTAGTAGTAGTAGTGGTAGAAGAGGAGGAAGAAGAAGAAGAAGAAGAAGAAGAAGAACAAAAAAAAGATGAAGGTGATGAAGAAGAAGTAGATGAAAAAGAACAAAAGGAAGAAGAAAAGATGAAGATGGGGAAAAGAAGAAGAACAAAAGAAGAAGAAGAAGAAGAAGAAGAAGAAAAAGAAGAAAACAATGGTGATGATGATGATGATGAAGAAGACCAAGGAAAAAAATAAGAAGAAAAAGAAGTAGAAGAAGATGAAAAGAAGAAGAAGTGGAAGAAGTAGAAGAAGAAGAGGAAGAAGAAGAGATGAAGAAGAAAAAGATATTAAAAAGAAGTATTCGTTGTAACAGATGATGAAGAAGAAGTACTAGTAGTAGCAGTAGTAATATTAGTTGAAGAAGAAGAAGAAGAAGAAGAGATGAACAAGAAGAAAAGAAGAAGAATGAGAAGAAGAGAAAGAGGTAGAAGAAAAATTAGAAGAAGAAGAAAAAGAAGAAGGAGAAGAAGAAGAAGATAAGAAGAAGAGACGAAAAATAAGAAAAAAAGATGAAGAAGAAGAACAATTAGAAGAAGAGGAAGAAGCAAAAGAAGAAGAAGCAGAAGAACAGATGAAGAAGAAGACGAAGAAGAAGAAGAAGAAAGGGAAGAAGAAGAAGATGATGATGATGTTGAAGAACAAGTAGAAGTGAAGACGAAGAAGGAGAAGAAGAACAGGAAAAAGAAGAAAAAGTTTGAAGAAGAAAAAGAGAAGGAAGTGGAAAAAGAAGAAGAAGAAGAACAAGAACTACAAAGAAGGAATAAGATGAAAAGAAGAAGAAGAACTTTAAGAAGAAGAAGAAGAAGAAGAAGAAAAAGAAAAGAAAATGAAGAAGAAGAAAGAGAAGAAAACAAACTAGAAGAAGAAGTGATGAAGAATAAGAAGAAGAGAAAGAGGAAGAAGTGTCAAAAGAAGAAGAAGAAGAAGAGGAAGATGAAGAATAATAATTGGAAGAAGAAGAATGGATCATGAAGAAGAAACAAAGAAGACGAAGGAGAAGAAGAAGAAGAAGAAAAAGAAGAAAAAGAAGTAGTAGTAGTAGTAGTAGTAGAAGAAGAAGAAGAAGAAGATAAGAAGGAAAAAAGAAGAAGAAGAAAAAAGAAGTAGAAGAAGAAGATGTAGAAGAGTAACAAGAGATGAAGAAGAAGTGAAAGAAGAATAAGAAATAGAAAAGGAAGAAGAAGAAGAAGAAGTGAGAAAGTTGAAGAAGAAGAAGTCGAAGAAGAAGAACAAGAGGAAGAAGAAGAAGAAGACGAAGGAGAAGTAGAAGAAGTAAAAAAAGAAGAAAAGGAAAAAAGAAGAAGAAAAAGAAGAGATGAAGAAGAAGAAAAGAAGAAGAACAAGAAGCAGAAAAGGAAGAAGAGAAAGAAAAAGAAGAGGAAGAAGATGAAGGAGAAGTAGAAGAATAAGAAGAGAAGAAGAACAAGAAGGGAAGAAGAGGAAGAATAAGAAGAAAATGGAAGAAGAAGAAGAGGAACATGAAGAGGAATAAGAGGAAGAAGAAGAGATGAAAAAGAAGAAGAAAAAGGATAAGAAAAGGAAGAGGAGGAAGAAGAAGAAGGGGAGGAAGAGGAGGAAGAAGAAGTGAAGGAGAAGATGAAGAAGAAGAGAAAGAAGAAGAAGAGGGAGAAGAAGAAGAACAACAAGAAAAGAAGAAGAAGAACAAAAAAAAGTAGAAGAAGAAGAAGAAGAGGAAGAAGAGAAGAAAAAGAAAAAGAAGAGGGGAAAGAAGAAGTAAAAGAACGAGAGTAAGAAGACAAAGAAGAAGATGAAGAAGAAGAAAAGTAGAAAAGAAGAAGAAAAAGAAGAAGAAGAATAAGAAGACAAAGAAGAGGAAGAAGAAGAATGAGGAGAAGAAGAAGAAGAAGAAGATCGAAGAAGAAGAGCAAGAAGAAAAAGGACAAGGAGAAGATGAAGGAGAAGGAGAACAAGAAGAATAAGAAGAATAAGAAGAAAAGATGAAGATGAAAAAGAAGAAGAAGAAGAAGAAAAGAAAGAACAAGAAGAAGAAACGAATAAGAAGTAGAAGAGGAAGAGGAAGAATGAGGAAAAAGAAGATGAAGAAGAACAAGAAGCAAAGAAGAAGAAGCAAAGAAGAAAAGAAGAAGAAGAAGAGGAAGAAGAAGACGAAGTAGTGTAAGAAGAAGAAGAAGAAGAAGAAAAGTGATGAAGAAGAACAAGAAGAAAAGATGAAGATGAAAAAGAAGAAGAAGAAGAAGAAGAAAAGGAAGAACAAGAAGAAGAAAAGAAGAAGAAGAAGAAGATGAAGAGGAAGAAGAGGAAAATGAAGATGATGAAGAAGAAGTGAAGAAGAAGAGGCAAAGAAGAAAAAGAAGAAGTAGAAGAGGAAGAAGAAGAGGAAGTAGTGTAAGGAGAAGAAGAAGAAGAAAAGTGATGAAGAACTAGATGAAGATGAAGTAGAAAAGGAAGAAGAAAAACAAGATGAAGAAGAAGAAGAAAAAGAACTGAATAGAATGAAGAAGAAGAGAAGGAAAAAGAAGAAGAAGAAGAAGAGGAAGAAGAAGATGTAGAAGTAGAAGAAGAAGAAAAGAAGATGTAGAAGTAGAAGAAGAAGAAAAGAAGATGTAGAATAAGAAGAAGAAGAAGAAGAAGAAGATGATGATGATGATGATGAATAACAAGAAGAAGAAGAAGTCGAACAAGAGATGGAGAAGAAGAAAAGAAGAGGGAGAAAAAGAAAAAGGAGAAGGAGAAGAAGAAAAAGAAGAAGATGGAGAAGAAGGAGGAAGTAGAAGGAAGAAGAAGAAGAAGAAGAAGAAGAGAATAAGAATAAAAAGAAGAGGAAGAAGAAGTAGCAGTATAAGAAGAAGAAGAAAAAAAGGCAAGGAGAAATAGAAGAAGAGGAAGAAGTAGAAGAAGAAGAAGAAGAAGAAGAAGAAGAAGAAGAAGAAGAAGAAAAGGAAGAAGAAGAAGAAGAGGAAGAAGATCAAGAAGACATGAAGAAAAAGATAATAAAAAGAAGAAGAAGAAGAAGAGAAGAAGTAGTAGAAGAAAAATGGAGAATTAAGAAGAAGAAGAAGAAGAATAAGAAGAAAAGAAAAAGATGAAGAAAAGAAGACAAAGAAGAAGAAGAAGAAATAGAAGAAGAAGAAGAAGAAGAAGAAGAGGAAAGGGAAGAAGTAGAAGAAGAAGCAAAGAAAATGAAGAAGAAGTAGAACAAGAAGGAAAGAAGAAGAAAAAAAAAGAGATGTAAAAGAAGAAGAAGAAAAAGAAGAAGTTTAAGATGAAGAAAAGAATAAGAAGAAGAAGAACATAACGAGAACAAAGGAAGAAGAAGAAGATGTAGAAAAAGAAGAAGAAGAAGAAGAATAAAACAAGAACAAGAAATGATGAAGAAGATGAAGAAGAAAAAGAAAAAGAGAAAAAAGTAGAAAAAGAACAAAAAGAAGAAGAAGAAGAAGAGATGGAGAAGAAGAAGAAGAAGAAGACGAAGAAGATGAACTAAAGAAGAAGAAGAATAGGAAAAAGAAGAGGAAGAAGGTAGAGAAGAGATGAAGGAGAAGAAAAGAAGAAGAACAAAAAGAGAAGAAAAAGGAGAAGAAAAAGAAGAAGAAAGAAGAAGAAGAAGAAGAAGTAGAAGAAGAAGAAGAAGTGGTAGAAGCAATATTAGAAGAAGGAGAAGAAGAAGACGAAGACGAAGAAGAAGAATAAGAAGAATATGAAGAAGAAGCTGAAGCGATGAAGAAGAAGAAAAGACGAAGAACAAGAAGTAGAAAAGGAAGAAGAAGAAGAAGTAGAAGAGGAAGAAGAAGAGGAAGATGATGATGAAGAAGAAGAAAAAAAATGAAGAAGAAGAAGAGGATGAATTAGAATAATAATAATAATAATAATAATAATAATAATAATAAAAATAATAATAATAATAATAATAATAATAATAATAATAATAAAAAGATGAAGAAGAAGAAAAGAAATGAAGAAGAAGAAGAAGAAGATGATGATGATGATGACAAAAGTGAAGTAGAAAGAGAAGAGATGAAGAAGAAGAAAAGAAGAAGAAGAAGAAGAAGAAGAAGAAGAAGAGAAAAAGAAGAAGAAAAGAAGAAGAAGAAGAAGAAGTAGAAAAAGAGAAGAAGAAGAAGAAGGAGAAGAAGAAAAGGAAGAAGAAGAAGAGGAAGAAGATGAAGAAGAGATGAAGAAGAAGATAAGAAGAAGAAGAAGACAAGAAAAAGAAGAACAAGAAGAAGAGAAATAGTAGAAGAAAAAAAGATGAGGATTAAGAAGAAGAAGAAGAAAAAGAAGAAGAAAAGAAGACGAAGAAGAAAAATAAGAAGAAGAACAAGAAGAAAAAGAAGAAGAAGAGGAAAGGAAAGAAGTAGAAGAAGAAGCAAAGAAAATAAAGAAGAAAAAGTAGAACAAGAAGAAAAGAAGAAGAAGAAGAAAAAAGAGAAGCAGAAGAAGAAGAAGAAGAAGAAAAACAAGAAGTTAAAGAAGAAGAAAAGAATAAGAAGAAGAAGAACATAACCAGAACAAGAAAAGAAGAGGAAGAAAGAAGAAGAAGTAGAAGAAGTAAAAGTAGAAGAAAAGAAGAAGAAGAAGAAGAAGAGGAAGAAGAAGAAGAAGAAGAAAACAAGAACAAGAAATGAAGAAGAAAAAGAATAAGAGGAAAAAGTAGAAAAAAAAGAAGAGATGAAGAAGAAGAAGAAGAAGAAGAAGTTGAAGAAGAAGAGATGAAGAAGAAGAAGAAGAAGAGGAAGAAGATGAAGCAAAGAAGAAGAAGAAGAAGAAGAAGAAGAAGAAAAGAAGAAGAAGAAGAAGTAGAAGAAGAGGAAGAAGAAGTATAGGAAAAAGAACAGGAAGAAGATAGAGAAGAGATGAAGGAGAAGAAAAGAAGAAGAGGAAAATGGAGAAGAAGAAGAAGCAGAAGAAATAAGAAGAAGAAGAAGTAAAAGAAGAAGAAGAGGTAGATGTAGTACAAGAAGTAGTAGAAGAAGAAGACGAAGAAGAAGAAGAAGAATAAGAAGAATAAGAAGAAGAAGATGAAGAGATGTACAAGAACAAAAGAAGAAAAGGAAGAAGAAGAAGAAGAAGAAGAAGAAAATGAGAAGAAGAAAAAGAAAAGAACAAAAAGAAATAGAAGAACAAGGAGAAGATGATGAAGAAGAAGAAGAAGAAAATGAAGAAGAAGAAGAAGAAGAGGAAGAATCAGAAGAAAAATAATAATAATAATAATTATAATAATAATAATGATAATAATAATAATAATAATAATAAGATGATGAAGAAGAAAAAGAAAAGAAGAAGAGGAAGAAGAAGATGATGATGATGATAACGAAAGTGAAGTAGAAAGAGAAGAGTTGAAGAAGAAAAAGAAGAAGAAAAGAAGAAGAAGAAGAAGAAGAAGAAGAAGAAGAAGAAGAATAAGAAGAAAAAGAAGAAGAAGAAAAGAAAGAAGTAGAAGGAGAAGAAGAAGTGAAGAAGAACAACAAGAAGAAGAGGAAGAGGATGAAGAGGAGGAAGAAGAAAAGAAGAAAAAAAGAAGTAGAGCAAGAAAAAAAAAGACGAAGAAGAAGAAGAAGAGGAGGAGGAAGAAGTGGAAGAAGAAGAAGAAGAAGAGGAAATGGAAGAAGAAAAAGAAACTGATGAGGAAAAAGAAGAAGAATAAGTAGAAGAAAAGGAAGAGGAAGAAGAAGAAGTAGAGAAGAAGAAGAAAAAGAAAAAGATGATGAAGAAGAAGAAGAAGAGGAAGAAGAAGAAAAGAAGAAGAAAAGAAAACGTAGAAGAAGAAGAAGAAGACAAAGAAGTAGTAAAAGAATAAAAAGTAGAAGACGAAATGAAGAAGAAGAAGAAGAAGAAGAAAAACAAGAAGAAGAAAAATAAGAAGTAGAGATGAAGAAGAAGAAGAAGAAGTGGAGAGGAAAAAGATGAAGAAGAGGAAGAAGATGAAGCGGAGGAAGAAGAAGAAAAGAAGAAAAAAAGGTAGTAATGGAAGGAAAAAAAGAAAAAGATGATGAAGAAGAAGAAGGACAAGAAGAGAGTAAGAAGAAGAAGAAAAAAGAAGAAGATGAAGAAGAAGAAGAAAATGAAGAACTAGAAGAAGAAGAAGAAGAAGAAGAAGAAAAAATAGAAGAAATGGAAGAAGAAGTACAAGAACAAAAAGTGAAGCAGAAGAAGAAGAGGAGAAAGAAGATGAAGAAGCAAAAGAAGAAGAAGAAGAAGAAAAAGAATAAGAAGAAGAAGAATGCAAAGAAGAAGAAGAAGAAAAGAAGATGAGGAAGAGGAAAAGGACAAGAAGATGAAGAAGAAAAAGAAGAAGAAAAAGAAAGAGAAAAGCTAAAGATAAGAAGAAGAAGAATAAGAAGAAGACGAAAAATAAGAATTAGAAGAAGAAGAAGTAGTAGTAGAAGAAGAAGTAGAAAAAGAAGAAGATGAAGTATTAGTAGTAGAAGAAGAAGAATAAGAAGAAAAAGAAAAGAAGAAAAACAAAAAGAAGAAGAAGAAGAGGAAGAAGTGGAGCAAGAAGAAGAAGATGAAGAGATGAAGAAAAAGAAGTAGAAGAAGAAGAAGGAAAGGAAGAAGAAGAAGATGATGAAGAAGAAGAGGAAGAATTGAAGAAAAAGAAGAAGAAAAGGAAGAAGAAGAAAAAGAAGAAGAAGGCGAAGAAGTAGTATTGGCAAAAGAAGAAGAAACTAAGAAGAAAAAGAAGTAGAAGAGGAGGAAGAAGAAGATGAAGAAAAAGAAGAAGAGGGGAAGAGGGAGAGAAGAAGAAGAAGAAAAAGAAAAAGAAGAGGAAGAAGAAGAAGAAGAAGAAGTAGAAGAAGAGGAAGAAGAAGCAGAAGAAGGAGAAGAACAAGAAGAAGGAGAAGAACAAGAAGAAGAAGAAGGGATGAAGAAGAATAGAATAAGAAAAAGAAGCACAAGTAGAAGAAAAGGAAGAAGAAGAAGAAGATGATGAAAAAGAAGAAGTTAAGAAGAAGCTGAAGAAGAAGAAGAAGAGCAAGCACAAGAATTAGAAGATCAAAAGGTAGAAGACCAAGAAGAAAAATAAGAAGAAAACGAAGTAGAAGGGGAAGAAGAAAAACAAAGTAGAGGATGAAGAAGAGGAAAAAGTAGAAGAAAAGCAAGAAGAAGATGCCGAAGTAAAAGAGAAGAAGATGAAGAAAAAGAAGAAGAAGAAGAAAAAGGAGAAGATGAAGAAGGAGAAGAAGAAGAAGAAAAGGATTAGAAGAAGAAGAAGATGAATATAAAAAAGAAGAAGAGGAGGAGGAAGAAGTGGAAGAAGAAGAAGTGATGAAGAAGAAGAAGAAGAAGAAGAAGAAAACATGGAAGAAGATGAAGAAGAAGAGGAAGAGGTTAAGAAGAAGAAGAAGAAGAAGAAGAAGAGGATGAAGAAGAAGAAGAAGAACAAGAACAAGAAGGAAAAGAAGAAGAAAAAGAGGAAAAGTAGTTGTAGAAGAAGAAGAAAACAAAGTTGGCATTGAAGGAAAAGAAGTCCAAGAGCAAAAAAAGAAGAAAATGAAGTATAAGGGGAAGAAGAAAAAGTAGAAGAAAAGGAAGCGATGAAGAAGACGAAGAATAACAAGAAGTAGAAGAAAAGGAAGAAGTAGAACAAAATGAAGGAGGAGAAAAAGAAGAAGTGGAAGAAGATGAAGAAGAAGAAGAGGAAGAGGTGAAAAAGAAGAAGAAGAGGATGAAGAAGAAGAACTAGAAGAACAAGGAGAAGAACAAGAAGAAGAAGAAAGTAGAACAACGAGAGGAAGAAGAGATGGAGAAGAAAAAAAGAAGTAGAAGAAGAAAAAAAAGAAGGAAAAGGAGAAGTTGAAGATGAAGAAGATGTGAAGAAAAAGAAGAAGAAGAAGAACAAGAAGAAGTAGGAGTAGAAGAAGAAGAAGTAGAAGAAAATAAGATGAAGAAGAAGAAGAAGAAGAAGAACGAGAAGAAGAAGTAGAAGAAGAGATAAAGAAAAGGAAAAGAAGCATAGGAAGAAGAAGAAGAAGAAGAAGAGAAGAAGAAGAAAAAGAAGTGGAAGAAGAAGAAGAAGTAGTAGTAGTAGAAGAAGAAGAAGAAGAAGAAGAAAAGGGAACAAGAAGAAGAAGAAAAAGAAGAAGTGGCAGAAGAAGAAGAAGAGATGAAGAAGATAAGAAAAAGAAAAAGAAGAAGAAAAGGAAGAAGAAGAAGTGGAAGAAGAAGAAGAAGAGATGAAGAAGATAAGAAAAAGAAAAAGAAAAAGAAGAAGAAGAAGAAGAAAAAGAAGTCGTAGAAAAGGAAGAAGAGAAAGAAGAAGAAGAAGAAGAAGAAGAAGAAGAAGAAGAAAAGAAGAAGGAGAAAAGAAACGAAGAAGAAGAATAAGAATAAGAAGAGGAAGTTATAGAAGATGAAGTAGAAGAAAAAGAAGGTGAAGAAGAAGAGATGATGAAGAAGAAGAAGACGAAGAGGAAAAGGTAGAAGAAGAAGAAGAAGCGAAGAAAAAGAATAAGAAAAGTGAAAGAAGAAGAATAGAGGAAGAAGGAGTAGAAGAACAAGAAGAGGAAGAAGAAGAAGAAGAAAAAGTAATTGAAGAGGAAAAGAAGAAGAAGAAGAAGAAGAAGACAAAGATGAAGATGTGAAGAACAGGAAAAGAAGAAGAACATGAAGAAGAAGAAGAAGAAGATGAAGAAAAAGAAGAAAAAGAAGAAGAAGAAGAGATGAAGAAGAAGAAGAGGAAGAAAAGAAGACGAAAAAGAAGAAAAGAAGAAGAAGAATAAGAAGAAGTGGACAAAGAAGAAGAAGAAGAAAGGAAGAAGAAGAAGAAGAACAATAAGAAAATGATGAAGAAGAAGAAGAAGAGCAACGAGAAGAGGAAAAACAAGAAGAACAGATGAAGAAGAAGAAAGAAGAAGAAGAAGAAAACGGAGAAGAAGAAGAAGAAGAAGGAAGAATAAGAAGTAGAAAAAAAAAGAAGAAAAGGAAATAAGAAGAAAAAGTTGTAGCAATAAAAGAAGGAGAAGAAGAAGAAAAATGAGAAGAAGAAGAGGAAAAGAGATGAAAAAGAAGAAAAGAATGAGAACAAGAAGAAGAAAAGAAAGGAGAAAAGAAGAAGAAGAAGAAAAAGAAGAAGAAGAAGAAGAAGCAGAAGCATAAGAAGAGATGGAGAAGGAGAAGAAGAAGAAAAAGAAGATTGAGAAGAAGATGAAGAAGAAAAAAAAGAAGAACAAAAGGAAGAAGCAGAAGATGAAGAAGAAAAGACGAAGAAGAAAACAAAGGAAGAAGTAAAAAAATAATAATAATGAAAATAATAAGAACAAGAGGAAGAAGTGCAAAAGAAAGAAGAAAAAGAGATAAAGAAGAAGAAGAAGAAAAAGAATGAGAAGAAGAAGATGAAGAAGACGAAGAAGAAGAAGTAAAGAAAAAGAAGAAAAAGAAGAGGAAGAAGAAGAAGATGGGGAGGAAGAAAGGAGAAGAAGAGGAAGTAGTTGTAGTAGCAGAAGAATAAGAAAATAAGATGTAGAAAAAAAAGAAGAACAAGAACAAGGAGTAGAAAAAGAGACGAAGAAGAAGAAAAAAAAGAAAAAGGAGGAGAAGAAGTAGAACAAGTAGAAGAAGAAGAAGAAAAAAAACAGAGAAGTAGAAGGAAAACGATGAAGAAGAAGAAGAAGAATAGGAAAAGTAGATGAAGAAAAGAA
>JAIUJO010002238.1:17500-22500 GCA_023846275.1 Vanilla planifolia | reverse complement strand
CTGAAAACATCCAAGATTATAACATATAATCCACATACCAACCACAGTTGGAAATGACCCTACCATAGTAAGAATACTGAATTTCATTGTTGATCTATTAAAAGAGATCAAAGATAAAATTCAAAATATAGAACACAAACATAATAATATATCTAAGTTCTATTATATTGAAACAAAACTAACCAAGCAATAATGGTTAAATTAAAATCCACAGACTTTATTATGGATTTACAAAAATTAGATAAATCCTTTTACTTAGAGTTCTTAGAACTTCAACAAAAAGAACTCACTGGAGAAATTACTAATGAAAAACTTTATAACTTCTGTGAACAAAATCATGAAGTTATAGATTTTTATAAAAACCAATCAGAAAATGATTATAACATTAGGATGGAAAGAGGAGAAAGTAGTAGAAGTGCTCTCTATCTCCCTGGTCCTCATGGTTATAGTCCACAAACACCTTTACCTGAAGTTAACATACAAGAATCTCAAGGAGATAATATAGAACAAGTTCATACTACTCCTTCATATTCATCCATGTTAAATTATGGTAAACGCTCAGATTGGCGTACATACCATAAAAATAAAAATCGTCACTTAGAAGAAAAGAGAGACTCCTCTACTTGGGGACTCACTTTAAACATAGATGCTATACCATATAAAAGAGTTAAAGACTATTGTATAGAATGGACTCAAAAAATAAAAGGAACTATATTTATGCTCCCTCCTGTTATGAATATTTCAGAATATATACAATTTGCTACATCATACTGGGAAGGAAATGCTCTATCTTGGTTAACAAATTTCGAAAGAAATAATAAAGACGAATGTCAAAAAATTTTACAACAAACAGATAAACAAACTGCAATAGAAATGCTGGTTTCACTACTAGTCGCTGATTTTATTGGATCAGAATGGAGTGAAAACCTAAACTATGAAGAAAAACTTTATAAAATGAAATTATGTGACATATGTATGTTAGATGAATTTGTTTCTACATATATAGGATATATTTATCATCTAAATGAAACTCCTCAACAAGAGTTTTGGATACAAGGGTTTTTTTCTAAAATACCCTTTCCTTGGAACAATATAATATCTACAAAATACCAAGAGTTGTTGACATCTAGAGGAACTCTTAGACAACACAACACAAGAATGCTTAGAAGAGCATGTGCAGAATCTATGGAAAAGATCTACGAAAATACTTCTGCTCAAAAGGAAATGAGTAGAAACTTAAAATCTTCTAGAATGGGTTACAACTGTTGCTCAAAATTCTCAGAAGATTTAAATTATATTTATGGTTATCCACCCGTTTATGACTGGAGGACATATGCTTTTAAAACCTATAAAAAGAAACGAAGTCCAAGATATAAAATTTCTAAAAAAATAGAAACTCGAATTTAGAAAAGAACAAAGGTTTAGGAAAAAGAAGTTTATCAAAAAATATAATAAAAAGAAAGGTAAAAAACATTGTAGATGTTTTAAATGTAACTAAGAGGGACATTATGCAAATGAATGCCCAGTTAACATCAAAAGAGTTATTATTCCTAATATAGAGGAATACTCCATCAACATTAGAACAATTGATGAAATTTCTGATGATAATTCTGTCTATGAAATTACATCTTATTACGACTCCACAGAGTCTGAATCTGAACAACTTTCAGATAAACCATTAAAAGATTTTGACAAACTAAAAATCAATATGATTACAATAAACAAAACATTGACACAAATAAAGGTTATTCCTTTATTACCGTCTCTAAAACTTCCCAAAAAGGAAAAAATATCCTCACCAGGATATACAATCTACATGGAAAAAATGCTTAGACTTAAGCGTTATCGAACTACAGAGATAACATTAGATCTAATCATTTTAATACCATTTGGATACTATGAGATATTACATAATATCCCATATCATGCCAAGGAAAATATCTTCATTACTCATGGGATAATTGAATCCATGACATATCAAGCACCAACAATCTTGATTAAAAATACCAGTCTAGAAGATTGGGATTATTTAATCAGACCAAACGATGCTATCGGAACACTAGTTATCCATAAATATGAAGATTTTCCAATCATCACATCTGAAACAGCCATAGATGATTCAGAGAATTCCGAAAAATATCGAGAATTTCGAGTCAATATGAATACACTTACTTCTGAGGAAGTAAATACCACAGACCTACATGACAGTGTAGGAGAACAATTTGAAATCACGGATGAAGACTTAGAAAAACTAAAAGAGGCAATACCTCATAGAAAAAAGAATGAGATTTATAAAGCCCCTTCTTTTAAATCTCGCTTTCTCAATAAACACACTTATATTTTTGAGCGTATGCAAGGAAATATAGAATTAAAAGGAGATGATGATTTAACATCCATCAGTCTTCTTAACAAAAGCAAAATAGAAAGGCGGAAAAGAAAATACCCAAAAATGAAATACCTACACATAGGTATGATCCAATTAAAAATAACAGCTCTATTTCGTAGTGGAATAGATACACCAATAATGATCATTTGTATGGACGAACGAATCATTAATAAACCATTTAGTAGCATAATTGGAGGAGCCAAATCCAATCTTGCTAATAGATTATTTGGAATAAATATTCACCCTAATTTTTGTATAAGTTATACAATGGGAACATTGCATGGCTCTAAATGATACTTCCATATTTAGATCTATCACCCCAAACAATTTTGTAAAATTATTCAATGTTGGGATTGAAAAAACAATCCAACCAAAGGTCGTGGACATTCGACATCTTAAGCTAGATAATGATATCCAACTTTTTGTAAAAACTTTGAAACCAAAAGTTCAAATACTAGTAGAATATTTTATTGCTTATGGCAACACAATTTCTACCATTACAAAAAATCCTATCAATCGTATCTCTTCTTTAATAAGTCTTCCAAGACATTATGAAGAAGGAGAAACATCTGAACCTCTGGAAGCAAGACCAAGCTTTCATATTCTTATACAAGATCCAGTCGAAGGTCGTACCTTGCGACTTCTTGAAAATCAAAAATCTATTACTCCTCCTTAAATGGATTTAAAGAAGAAAGCTCAATTACATTTATATCTTCCTATTACTATAAATCTTCCTAATTATGAGGATGTGACACTTCATGCTTTAGCAGATACTGGTGCTGAAGCTAGTTTACTTCAGCAAATCTTTATTCCTAAACAATTTTGGCTTCCTTTAGAAAGCAAAACAACACTAACCGATTTTATGGGAAAACAAGTCCCTGTTACCCATAAAGTAGCAAACCTCAACATCTCTATACCGGATATTTGCAACAACCCTCATACTTATACCTTTAACTTTGCATTATTACCATTAGACTTCAATATTGATTGTTTGCTTGGGCTTGACAATCTTCGCCATTTTACTCCTTTCAATACCCATTTCTTTGACTTTGATGGACATGTTATTCCTCGTATCCATCTTCCTGCCCGCATTGCCCCTTATTTTTCTGCAGCCCAGCGTGGTGAAAAACCCAAAACCACTCTCATATATACCAAGACCTTCATCGATACCAATCCTTCAATTCATCCAATCTATGCATATAACCTTCCGAATGCAATCCCTTTTGATGAAACTGTTCACAAACTCTTAGAACCTTTATATTCCAATAACCCTTTAAAATGGTTTGACAAATCTCCTCGCTATTGTTCTATCAAACTCTTAGAACAATACCAGAATACCAATATACGAGTCAATAGTATAATGGTATTCCAATAGACAAACAAGAATTTAACAGTCAAATACAAGAACTGTTAAATTTAAAATTAATACAAAAGAGCCACAACTCACATTCTTCTCCAGCATTTATAGTACGAAATCACGCAGAAATAAAACGTGGTAAGGCCCGAATGGTCATCAATTATCGCAAGTTAAACTCTTGCACAAAATTTGATGGTTATTTTATACCAACTACTGAGCACCTAATCAAACAAATCCAAGGTGCTAAATACTATAGCAAATTTGATGCCAAATCAGGATTTTGGCACATCAAACTTGCAAACCAAACATCAATAGAATTAACAGCTTTTACCTGTCCACAAGGGCATTTTGAATGGTTAGTTATGCCATTTGGATTAAAAAATGCACCTCAAATATTCCAGAAATGGATTAATTCTATTTTTGGACATTTACCTTATGTCGTCGCTTACATAGACGACATACTTGTTTTTTCTCAAACAGAGGAAGAACATAAAGATCACCTTTTACATGTTATCAAAATAATGCTAAACCATGGTATTATTTTGAGTCCAAAGAAAATAGAATTATTTAAAACTGAAATAGATTTTCTAGAAAAACAAATAAAAAATGGTCAAGTACAATTACAAGACCATATATATACAAAAGTTAAAGAATTTCCCGAAAACTTTACCAGTTTAAAACAGCTGCAAAGTTTTTTAGGACTCTTAAACTATGGACGAAAGTTTATACCTAAACTTTCTTCCAAAATTAAAGCCTTACAAAACAAATTGGCAACCGAACAAGCCAAATACAAAATGATTAACGGCGAACAACCTCGTCGTTGGAATACAGATAAAATCCCTATTTCTTTGAGTTTAGAAGAACAAAAAGAAATTAAATAAATTAAAGAATTTGTTACAAAAAAGCAAATTCTTCATTTTCTAACAGAAGATGAACAAATTATATTACAAATAGATGCCTCAGATTTATTCTGGTCTGGAGTCTTAGTAACAAATACAAATGAGATTGTAGCATATACTTTGGGAAAATTTACAAAACCCCAAAGTAAATATGCTACTTATGATAAAGAATTATTGGCTATAAAATTAGCCATTAAAAGCCTCAAAATATATTTACTCCATAGAGTATTTACTATAGAAATTGACAATAAATATGTTGCCCAATTTTTACAAAAAAAGACTATAAATAATCCAGAAGAAAATCTTCGACGCATACGTCTTGCTTTATACCTTGAAATATTTTCTTACAAAGTTAAAT
>JAIUJO010002238.1:0-2500 GCA_023846275.1 Vanilla planifolia | reverse complement strand
AGAAGGAGAAAGAAGGAGAAGAAGAAGAAGGAAAAAGAAGGAGAAGAAGAAGGGGAACAAGAAGAAGAAGAAGAAGGAGAAGAAGGAGAAGAACATGAAAGATAAGAAAAATGAGAAGAAAGAGAAGAAGAAGAAGGAGAACGAGAAGAAAAACAAGAAGGAATAAGAGAAGAAGGAGAAGAAAAAGAAGAAGAAGATGAAGAAGAAGAATACGAAGAAGAAAAAGCAGAAGGTGAAGAGAAGAAGAAGGAGAAGGACAAGAAGGAGAAGGGGAAGGAGGAGGAGAAGAAGAAGGAGAAGAAGAATGAGAAGAAGAAGGAGAAGAAGAAGGAGAAGAACAGAAGTAAAAAGAAGAAGAAGGAGAAGGAGAAGAAGGAGAAGGAGTAGAAGAAGGAGAAGAAGAAGAAAAAAGGAGAAGAAGAAGGAGAAGAAGTAGAAGAAGAAAGAGAAGTAGAACAAGGAAGAACAACAAGAAGGAGAAGAAGAAAGAGAGAAGAAGGAGAAGGAGAAGGAGAAGAAGTAGAACAAGAAGAAGGAGAAGGAGAAGATGTAGAAGAAGAAGAAGAAGAAGAAGAAGAAGAAGAAGAAGAAGAAGAAGGAGAAGAACAAGAAGGAGAAAGAGATGAAGAAGAAGGAGAAGAAGAAGAAGAAAAAGGAGGAGGAGAAGAAGTAGAAGAAGAAGGAGAAGGAGAAGAAGAAGAGGAAGACGAAGGAGAAGAAGGAAAGAAGGAGAACAAGTAGAAGGAGAAGAAGGAGGAAGTGGAAGGAGAAGAGGAAGAAGAAGAAGAAGGAGGAGGAGAAGAAGAAGGAGCAGAAGAAGAAAAAAAAAAGAAGAGGAAGAAGAAGAGGAAGAAGAAGAAGAAGAAGGAGAAGGAGAAGGGGAAGTAGAAGAAGAAGAAGAAGAAGGGTAAGAAGGAGAAGAAGATGGAAAAGAAGAAGAAGAAGGAGAAGAAGAAGAAGGAGAATATGAAGAAGGAGAAGAAGAAGAAGAAGAAGGAGAAGGTAAGAAGAAGAAGAAGAGGAAGACGTAGAAGAAGAAGAAGAAGGAGAAGGAGTAGAAGAAGGAGAAGAAGGAGAAGAAAAAGGTGAAGAAAGAAGGAGACGAAGAAGAAGAAGAAGAAGAAGGAGAAGAAGAAGAAGAACAAGAAGATGGAGAAGGAGGAGAAGAAGAAGAATGGGAAGAAGAAGATTGAGAAGGAGAAGAAGAATAAAAAAAAGAAGAAGCAGGAGAAGAAGAAGAAGAAGTAGAAGAAGGAGAAGGAAGAAGAGAAGAAAAAGAAGAAGAAGAAGAGGATGAAGAAGAAGAAGAAGAGAAAGAAGAAGAAGAAGGAGAAGATGAAGGAGAAGAAGGAGAAGAAGGAGAAGGACAAGAAGAAAGAGAAGAGGAAGGAGAAGAAGAAGGAGAAGAAGAAGGAGAAGAAAGAGAAGAAGAAAAAGAAGGAGAAGAAGGAGGAGAAGAAGAAGATGAAGGAGAAGAACAAGAAGAAGGAGAAGTTCTCCTTCTACTTCTCCTTCTTCTGCTTCCTCTCGTTCTCCTTCTTCTCATTCTTCTTCTTCTACTTATTCTTCTTCTCCTCCTCCTCCTCCTTCTTCTCCATCTTCTTCTTCTTCTTCATCACCCTTCTTCTTCTTCTTCTCCTTCTTCTTCTCCTTCTCCTTCTTCTTCTCCTTCCACTTCTCCTTCTTCTTCTTCTTCTTCTTCTTCTTCTACTTATTCTTCTTTGTCTCCTTCTTCTCCTTCTTCTTCTCCTCTCACTTCTCCTTCTTCTTCTTCTCCTTCTCCTTCTTCTTCTTCTTCTTTTTCTCCTTCTTCTTCCTCTTCTTCTTCTTCTTGTTGTTCTCGTTCTTCTTCTTCTCCTTTTCCTTCTTCCTCTACTTCTTCTTCTACTTCTTCTTCCTCTTTTTCTTCTCCTTCTTCTTCTTCTTCTTCTTCTTCTTTTTCTTCTTCTTCCTTTTTCTCCTACTTCCTCTCCTTCTTCTTCTTCTTCTTCTCCCTCTTCTTCTTCTCCTTTTCCATCTCCTTCTTCTTCTTCTCCTTCTTCTTCTTCCTCTTCTTCTACTTCTCCTTCTTCTTCTCCTTCATTTGCTTCTCCATCTTCTTCCTATTCTCCTTCCACATCATCTTCTTCTCCTCCTTCATCTTTGACTTCTCGTTCTTCTTCCACTTCTTCTTCTTCTTCTTCTCCTCCTCCTCTTTTTCTTCTTCTTCTTCTTCTCCTCCTTTTTCTTCATCATCATCATCATCATCATCATCTTCTTCTTCTTCTTCTTCTTCTTCTTCTTTCTTCTCCTTCTTCTTTTTCTTCTCCTTCTTCTCCCTTTTTTTCTCTTTTTCTCTTCTTTTTCTCCTCCTACTTCTCTTTCTTTTTCTTCTTCTTCTTCTTATTCTCCTTCTTCTTCTTCTTGTCCGTCTTCTTCTCCTTAACCTTCTCCTTCTTCTCTTTTTTCTTTTCCTTCTTCTTCTCCTTCTTCCTCATTATCTTCTTCATCTTCTCCTCGT